>JAXGGA010022556.1:0-14794 GCA_038373865.1 Uloborus plumipes
AAAATGAAGATGAAATGAATTATTTTATCAACAGAAAATCAACTTTTCATGTTGTTAACAAGGTTACGGTTTTATTTCGTTTATTTGTTTCGTTCTTTTTCCCTTAATAATTTAAAAAATGTATTTGTTTTTGTAGCAATTCAAGCCTTATTAAAATTAGTCAAATGAAATAAAATATAACCGTGATAAGATAGCATCTGTCAATCAAATGAGAAATCGAGTAATTTTCTTAAAATAGGTATAGAAGGAAGAAACTGACGCGTACCATTTTTGTGAGTTTAGAGACATTTTGGCGATCTGACAAGTTGTATAGAAGAGGGAATAATTCTTTAACTAAATGAGGTCAAAAAGAGAACATGATAGTAAATCATTCTAAATTTATCGTCTGAAAAACATATTTTACCTTATTATTAATTTATTTCCAGATAAATTGCAGTAAATAGCTTGAGTGAACGAATTTAGCTTTTAATTAATCGTTTGCTGGTTGATGTTTGTCCATGTTTATTGTTTTTATTATCATTATGAAGAATAATGCACGAAATTGCTATGACTAATACTTAAAATTTTTAGGATCAGTTGAGTTTAAAAGAAAAAGTGCTCCAAATATATTTTTGCAATGTGGGATTATTTATTGTTGGACTGTAATTTGCAGCAGTAATTGCATTTAATTGGCGACAAAAGTAAAAATGAAAAGCAGTATATTCTTTATTGCAACCCTCATTCGCAAATTTTCAATTCCAATTAATTATCGGATTCGTTGCAATCCTTGACCAATGGTGCAGGGAGAGGTGAAACAAAGACTATGAGCTGTCCAATGAGACATCTGTCTTGACCGTGCAAAATTTAAATGTACTACGTCTTTGGCTAATTTCTTTAATTTTATGACGTATTGAAGATGAGAAAGGTGACATCTTCCGTCTCTAGAACCAATACGAATTGCGAATCCCATTCTTCACTTTTCATCTGCGTATCACCCCTTCATGAAAATAGACAGTTCTGAAAAAAGGTGAAGTCAAGTGCCATCTCTTCAAAGCCAGGCTTTATTTTAACTGTTGTGAAAAAAATCGTCTGCTTTTCTTTTTTTCAGTTTTTAAGGAACTAAAACTCTGTAAGTTATAAAAATATTGTATAAATTGCGGTATTGCAACATTCTTTCTACAATGTTTCATTTCGGAAAATGTATTATTTTGTTTTGAAAGCTAGGAAAGAAAACTTCCCTCTTTTTTTAAACTTTGGTAAGATTTCTGTTGGTTTCTGTAAATAACAAAATCGTTCTTATTTTCTCTTTTGTCTCATTTTTATATAATAGTTTTAAGGAATTATAGTTGAATTATAACTAAAATCGAGTATTCTTTCTGAGATAACAATTTATCACCAAATGACGTTTTAGTTTTATACCACGGAAAAGCCGTGCGGGTACCGCTAGTTATTAATATAAGATGGATTGTACTTCGCTCACGAAGAGAATAAATTATATAATTTGACTGGCTCCTTGTAACGTAAATATTTTATTTACTTGTTTTGCTTTAGAATTTTTCGTGTAGCAGCAAAAATATGATGTAAAAGTGACATTAACATTAGTTCACATGTGTTCGAAATAATTATTCGAAATAATATTAAAAGGAATATATATTAAAGGAACTCCGTTATTCTAAGTTTTGTTACCTTTATGACTCATGGAGGTGAGACTAAGTAAGTACGTATCTATAATTGTTAATGGCGCATCAATAATGGAAGAAGCAGACATTTCCTTCAGTTTTAAACAACTGATACTAGTAGATCACTGAAATCATTACCTTTTATTTTCGAAAAAAATTACAAGTATCGAAAACCTTTGCAATGTGCTTTACATCAAGTTTTATTATTTTCTTAAGCTAAACATAGTGTAATAAATTTTTGTACGAGTAAATTTCAGTACTTTACTGTTTAATATTTAGTTTACACATATGCATGCAGGTCTAGTTTTTTGACTCTTTACTCTGTTACTTAGGTCTCACTTCTGTCAATAAATGTTTACCATATTTTTTAACAAAAACACTAAAATGAAACTAACAGGATAGTTTTTTCGATGTTGAGTAGTTGCTTATATACCTCAGGGAAAACATATCTGATCAAGAGCTGTTACTTTTTTTAATGTCAAATATGTCCCTTTTCAGAGACCCACACTTAAATATTACGAAAAGTCGGTTGAAGCAGATAACCTGGAATTTTTAGTAAGACCTCCTGGAAAACCTAGAAAAGTGAGAATATTTCATTCGCGAACTTTCATGGCAACCCAGATTTAACATAATGCTAGGTTTTCAGTAAAAAATCAAAGGCACGTTTGTGACATTTGCAATAAAAAAACAAGTTGAACCACCTTCTGGCTATTCTACCATTGGTGTGACCTGAATTGCCTTGCATCGTCACGATTCAAACAGCGATTTGTCTCGCAATATAAAGTGCTCGTGTTTGCTTTTTGAGAAACATTTCACCAGCCTTATTTTATTTGAAATTCGATATCTGTATTCTACTCTGTTTTCAAGCACTTGTTTTTTCCCCTTAACTATTTGACGCCGATATAGGAGAAGCTAAGGTAGCAATAAAGGTCTCTCATTTCTTTCTTTATCATCGAATTCTGTGTTTGTTGGTTTTTCTTTTTCAATCTGTTCTAATAAATTTCACCACCTACTCGGAGAAAAGTTTTTTACTTGTCAAAAGGGCTTACGTCAGCAGTAATTTAGTTCCTTCCAAAATATTTACAGTAAGAACACCTTATTATCTATTTTTAAAAAATGTTATTTTTCTCGTTTATAATTTTTATCTGCTTAAAACTCTTACTCGGAATGGTTTACGTACATTTTAGGCTTCAAAAAATTCTCCGTTGCCATATTTATTAAGTTATTTAACGTCCTGTTTATGGGATATTCTGCAGATATGTGAGCAAAATACAAGCTTACTTGACTTTACTTTTGCAAAGTAACCTTACAGAAGGAATCTGTGATCAAATTTAAGCAAATCATTTTAAAATAGTTTAATTTTATAAAAAATAAGTTCGCAAAAAAAAAAATCTGTGGCTACCCATGCTGGGTCGTTGCTTGACTTATTTGTCTGAAAATAGCTGTCAATAAATTAACTCTGATGTCCAAATAGTGGCTCTAACTGGTTTTCTCAAGAAGAAGGACTATTTCACTTGTGAAAAACAGCTTTAGTAAAAGAATATACCCATTACAGGATTGTGTATGCAGTAACTAACAAGCGTCCTGTTTTTAGGCTACTGGGCATAAATGGATTAACAAATTTAATGAAAATACTTCGAAGAAGCATGTCTTTAACAATCATTTTACTTCTACTTACTTTCTACTCTTACTAGCCATTACTCACTTTAGGGGGGGGTAGCAAGCTAGGGTATGCCAGTTGTAGGTCATGGGAGGTCATTGTGACCTCTCAAAAAGTTACTTTTTACAAGAATTCTCGCAGGTAATTTCACCACATTTACCTCAATTCTCGGAACTCACTGTGACCTTCCAAAAAGTCCATTTTCTCCAGAGCAAAAGAGAAGTGCCGCTCTTGTCATTTGACTCCGTACAAAACCAATCCTTTTTTTGTTAAAGGGCTAGACTTTATTTAAACACATTGCATTTTTGCTGCAAATATTTTTTATTCACTTACATAAACCCAAACATAGCAATTCGTTTCACAAAGCAGAACCCCCATTTTGAAGCCCTTTTTAAGGATCCTAGATGCTTAGGATTTGGATATTGGACGCTGAAAATTTGTATTTGTTAGTTTCAAAGATATGTATTCACTTTCATCCAAATCGGAGGTGGCTAGAGTCGGAGTCGACACGTTTTCAGCGACTCCGACTCCTTTGGTCCAAAATCAGTCCGACTCCGACTCCGCAGCCCTTCTGACAAGGCTTGTTTATCCCCCTTTCACATTTTTTTCCTTTCTAAGTTACTATGTTGCTATTAATTTACAATTTATCTCTGGTTTATACTAGCGGTTTTTAACCTTTTTTTTGCTTGAGAACCCCTTTTAAGATCCGAAAGAATTCCTTGTGCGACAGTTACGAAAAAAAAAAACACATATATAGGAACAAGTTTTGCTACAAAGTAAGATGACAGCTAGAAAAAAGGAATACAAAACTAATTTATTTAAGGACAAACCAATTAATTACTCTCTGTTGGAACTTATCAGCGTTGAGAATACTATTAAATGAGACATTTGAAGAGCAAAGAAGTTTGGCTGGATATCTTACAGTTAATAGTATTTACATTTAAACCGCATCTGTATTTATCTGTCCAGCAAATGGTTGTTGAAAATCGTTTTTTCACATAAAGAGTTGTACGAAATGTTGTGTCTTGTAATAACAAACCTTATTTATCAATTTGCAAAATATGTCAGCAAAGTATGCAAACATTTGCATTCAAGTATTAACGGATAAACATGAAGAAGAACGAGTGCACGATGAATAAAAATTGTATGAATTTGAAATTTCTCAAACAGATTTAATAAAAATCCGTCACTACATTGTAATTTTAGTGAATCCTCTTTATGTACCTTGAGAACCCCTAGGAGTTCAAGAATTTCAGTTTTTAATACGCTTTTATTAGTTTTACATGTGGGTTTGTTTGTATGTACGAGGCGCGTTCAAAAAGTAAGGGCCGTTTGCTTATATTTTAATTCTACACTGCATAAATTTTTATTTTTCTTAGAAAAAAATATATGTGTTTGTCAATGTAATAAGAAAACATGGAAAAATATTTTAAAAAATTTAACTCTAAATTTTTACCACTTTCTAATTAAAAATAGTTTTGTTGCCAGATGGCTACACCATGCATTCAACAGATAAAAATGATTTTAAATGATAGTCTTGAAAACAGTTTTTTTTTCTTTTTTTGTAAAAAAATAGAGGAATTGAACATTTGGTGCACTGTACTCTTGTAATCCTTTACATTTTGACATTTTACATCGCTGTTTATTTGTACTGTGTTCTTTCCGATGATCAATTCTATCAAATTTGGTATCTTTTGGAGGCCCTCTCGCGCAAGCTTTCTTTTTTTTTTTTTTGTTTGTAACTATTTCCTCTGTAGCTAATAGTCTCCCTCTTTTTAATACGCTTTTATTAGTTTCACATGTGGGTTTGTTTGTATGTGTGTATGTATGTATGTAACTCTGAGTAAAAGATAAAATTCACGTTCTTTGCAAATATAAAAGTAATACATTTAATATTATTTTTAATAGTAAAAGCTAAATTATATTACATGTTGATGTATTATAATTGCATGTAAACTTAAGTACGGATATTCAGTAGTTTTGAAAATCAGAGGGAAACCAATGATGATCACAGCGCATTCCTATGTATAAAAGCGTGTGTTTTTTAGTTTTTTTTAAAAACTATATTTTAAAATTATTAATGATTTTACTTGTCCGTGTAAGACAACGTTTGTGCCAACTGAACTCGAAAATGAACACGTTTTAAAAGCTTTTCTCTATTGATTTTTTGTTTGTTCACTCTGTTGAACACCAACTAAGCATTGATAATTGCGAGGTCTAATAAACGGTAGAACAGCCGAAAGTACCATTTTTGGGTCCGTATGATTATTTTATACCTTCCAAAAAGAGAAAGAAGCTAGCGCGAAACATAAACAAAGCACATACTTCATGAACTACAGAGATGAATCGAAGTGTTCTCTGGCTGCTTACTGCATAATGTTGCCAAATGGATATAGATATGTATTATGTCCTAGATTTTTTCCAAATAATTATTTTGATGTAGAACGCATCTTAAACGAAAGATAAATGTTTATTTTATTCATGTTATTTTTTTAAAAGACAAAGAAAAATATTTCATTGCAAAAAATAATTTCAAAACTTGGTAGTTTAAGTGATTTTAAAAACTATCCATATGGATTTATTTGCGAGCATGTAATAGACCAGTGCTGCCATGTATGGAGGATAAATGGTGATAATTGCTTTAAATATACTCAATACTTGCTTTTTATGCATTGAGTTGCCTTATGAATACATTCTGCTATTCATAAGGAGGTCAAATTGTCCATGTATCCAATTGGCAACACCATGCAGTGTAGGGTTAATAATGGCTCTTCGGAGCACAGTTTAACGGCTGCAACACCATCTACTGACTCATTGCGAAGCTACGGCATCCCTTGCTTTGGTTCTGAAGTCCTTTTGTTGCCCGTGGATGCAGGGAACAATGGCCGCGCAAATCGTTGATCCCGCCAACTTTGAAGTGCGTTCTGTGATTCGTTTCTTATGTGCAAAAGGATCGTTGGCTATTGAAATTCATCGGGAATTATGCCTGGTTTATAAACCTACAGTTATGAGTAAAGTAAAGGTTAAACAATTTTAAAAATGGAAGAACAAATGTCTTTGACGAAGAGCGGAGTGGCAGGCCCAGTATCCAGACTGATGAAATCGTTTCACAAGTGAACCAAGCACTGTGATCTGATCGTCGATTGACGATTAGTTGGCCTAGCTGAAGAATTTCCTCAACTTGAACGCACTACTGTTTAAAAATTGTTTTTTGTTGTTACATCAACAAATTGAGACGTGCAATCTAAAGCAAACTCCGTGGTAAACTGTCATCTGGCATAATCCTCCTTTACGATATCGCGCGTTCTCACACTGCTGCAAAAACCAAGAAGAAAATTCAAGATTTTTGTTGGGATTTTTTTGACCAGCCACTGTACATTCCCGACATAGCACCTGAGCGACTACTTCCTTTTCTTGCATTTTAAACAGTGGCTCGGTGGAAAACGTTTTGAAACCGAAGAGGGACTCAAAATCGCCGTTGTCAACTGGTTCAACTCTCAGGCGGCAAACTTCTATGCAGAGGGGTTAAAAAAGCTGGTGCAGCGGTACGAAAAATCCTTAGAAGTGAACGGCGATTTTGTAGAGAAGTGAAGTAAGTTTGTACCTTACTAAATATGACAATAAAATTTGTTCCTTATGAGTATATGTTTTTCTGTGACCAAACGGCCCTTACTTTTTGAACGCGCCTCGTATGTAACTCTGAATAAAAAATAAAATTCACGTTCTTTACAAATGTAAACCTAATCAGACCCGTCATTTAGGGGGGGGCAGGGGGGGTCAATTGCCCCCCTGGCTTTGAGAAATCAATGTATTTACACATAAGTGGGCGTGGTTTTTTAAGTTTTCCGAAGAAATTGCACTGTGTTTGGACCCTTTGCCCCCCCCCCCCTGGAAAAACTTGAAATGACGTCCCTGAACGTAATATAGTTTTTCTATTATAATACTAAAGGTTAAACTATATAACATATTGATGTATTGATTATAAGTGTTTCAGTTGTTTCTATGTGACTCTGAATAAAAGATAATGTTCACGTTCTTTGCAAATGTAAAAGTAATATATTTAAATAATACTACTATTAATACTAAAGGCTAAATTTTATTACATTTTGATGCATTATAAGTGCATGTAAACTTAGCGGGTATTCAAAAGTTTTGAAAATCAGAGGGAAATCAGTTAGAGTATTACGAAATATAGTTTAACCTTTGTTAACTCTAAAAGCGTATTTTTTAGTTTTTTAAATTTTATTTAAGATTATTTTACAGATTTGTTACCTGTAGAAATTAAGCACATTAGCCGCCCATTATTTTCTAAGAAAAAATAAATTAAAAGAGTTAAATCATTTTCATCAAAAACCAATAAAATCTAAAGAGGATAACATGATAAATAAATCTAACTTCAGTACGACAGTCCTTCAAAGTAACTTTGATTCATAATTTCTTCATCGTTAATTGCCCGACTTCTATTGCATAATAGTACTACTTTATCTATTAGTATACAATTGTTTAAAAGACACGTAAATTAAATGCATAGCAGCCAGAGATTTTTAAAATATAAATAGAAACTACTTAAAATGAATTGAGTATGAGGTTTAAAGTTTTCCCCAGCAATCTACGGTTAAATTGAAATGTGTCAGAAAGGTAATGTAAAATAAACTATTTTTAGTTAAGATGTATTGTTTTTAACCAAAAAAAAAATAAAATTTCTAAAAGTTTCAAAACTCCTCTTTTTTATTTCATAGCATTATGAGATTTTAATTATTATTTAATAGCATATAATACATTCCAATGCAAGGTACGATGGATATCAACTACTTTAAATCAGCATTCAAGATTAGTTTCCGAGCAGTAACTTCAGAATAATTGGATTTCACACTAAACAATCTAATTATTCAGTTCCAACAATCCCTTTGGTTAATGCTTCTCATTTTCTCAGGGACAGTAAAAGTGGAAAACTGATATTATAGCAGCGAAACGAAGACAACAGAAAGAAAGTGTTTTTCAAGTTGTGGTTAGCGAATTTAGAGGGACCAAATAAAAGAAAATCGTTATATGTACAAATTAAATAACACGCAGTAAAATGTGAAGGGCAATGGAATTTATTACGTTATAACGATAAATTCGCTATTTACGGTTTGTCTTTTTATGGGTACGACAGAAAATGAAGAAGTGCAAAGTTGGCCCACACGATTCAAAGTTACTCCAACTACAGTGACAGCATTGCATAAGGAAAAATGGCGAATGAAAGAAGAGGAATATAATAGCTATTCCTCCGAAAGCATTGCATTCAGTTTCTTGGTCTGAAATCGGAAAACATTTGCAGAAAATCTATTTAACTTGACTCTAAATGGTATAGGTGGAATAAAATCCATAGTGGGATGCATGGAGATTCCAAGCCTGGAAGCAATATCCCATCGCTATTCTGGTTCATCCTTTTCAGTAAGCGGAGATTGTGGGGGAATATCAACAAAAGAGACCTGTCGTTATTTGAGTAGGAACATTCGGATAAAATGGAAACTATTTGGATGGGATACGTTGCTGTATTTTGTTCAAAGCGTGGAAGGGGAACAATTTTTCGCAAATATTCTGGTTTTGATTGAAGTCTGAAACATTGTTGGGGGTTAACTTTCATGGTATATTTCTATTGAAAATATGTCTTTAGTGGCATAAAAGTAAGGGAAACCGACCAGTGAATGAACACTCCCCAGTGAATGAGCAACTCCCCACCCCCTCGCAATATTTTTGAAAAAATTAGTTTTTTAAACATTTGTCTTCGATGAATTGGCAATAGAAACTTCCTTCTACACATTTTCAAAAAGAAAGCGTCTAGAAATTTCTGCGTTTGTCAACGGGCTGTGATGTTCATTCACTGGGATTTTTAATTGCACCCCCCCCCCCTCTCAGAAAATAAAAAATCTCACAATATCATAAAAATTCCTGCAAAAGGAAAATTCAAGATATGCAAAGACAGAGTGCATCATTTCTTACACTTTATTAAATCCATTTAAAAAGTACAGTACCGTAAATCAGGGTTACTTGGACCCAGAAGAGGGCTACTTGAGCCCACAGTAAAATGATAAAATCTGGGTTTGGTACTAGCGTTAGAGACTGCAGAGGGCTTCTACCTAGTGGAGAAACGAGGAACTACGTGCAAGTTTTCAACTAGTAGGTACCAAACCTAGATTTTATCATTTTATTGTAGTGGGCTCAAGTAACCCCCTAGGGTCCAAGTAACCCTGATTTACGGTAGCTAAAGTGTAACAATTACTATATTTATGTCACATATTGTTGTCTGTATAATTAAGAAAAACACCCCAGTGGTTGATAATTTCCTTTTTTTTTTATACCATAGGTTCTAAAAGCTCAGACCATCAAGGACCTCACTTCAAAACATTACAATTTTGTTCCCTCCCTGCTTCCGGGGAGGAGCAGGTGAGCCCCAAAGGGTACGCGTTACACACTTAGAGAAAGAAACTCTATTCTATACAATTCTAAAAAAAAAAAAAGGTTTTCAAAAAATAGAAAAAAGAACAACGAAGAATGCTAAAAGATTTTTTTTTTCTTTTGGATAAAGTGAAGGGGAAAGGATTAAATCAGAAACATTCAGAACCCAAGAAGATTCATAAGTAGAAAATAAAAACTAAAGCAAAAAAGAGGATATGAAGAAGCCTCCATAAAGCGCTGGATGAAAAGAAAACGTACCGCACTTTCATTTACTAGAAAATTTTGTATTTGTTCACTGGTTAGTTACATGTTCATTTTAAGAAGTTGTAGAACTTCTTTTTTTTTTATTATCGACATCACCCTTCTCTCACTCCTCCCAATTTCAAAAGAAAGTAAAACGGAACTGTAAAACTTCTTTCACCTATTAATGTATTTGCTGTTTTTACTTACATTTCAAAACATACCGCTACTGCCAAATGCTATAATTTAAAAATATTACGAATTTCTGAAACTGAAATTATGCTTGAGTGCTCATGCTCATTTATCGGTCCCCCTAGATTATGCAATGGGAGGATGAATTTGGCTGCTTGAAGTAGGTCCATTATTCATAACTATATTTTTGTGTTTACAAGAAGATAAGCAGGCACGGGCTAATATTTCTCCACAATTTTCCGAACTTTTAGAACAAGACAAATGCTTTGTAAATTCTATACGTCCATCGTATGTCAGATAGTTATTCATCATAATGCTAACTTTCGACTGTAAACATATCTTACAGAAACTATTTCACACCAATTTAATAAACATACTTTTTAAATCCCAGCCATCGGTGGTTTTTATGACTGGTTCTTAGTAAAGTGAGAGACGTAAAATTTCCTGATATTTCTAGTTGGTGAAAAAAAAATAAGTTTTTTTACCCTTTTTTTCCTAGAAAAAATTGGAAAAAATAATTTTTCACAGATAAAACTTTTTTTTTTTTTTTTGATTACATTTTTTTGAAAACAAAAAGTTCTGAAAAGTTTAAAACAAATGCAATTATTTTTTATGTACACAATACATTTACGGTATAAAAAATTAGCGTTTCTGCTTCATAAGTGCCAGAAGTAACAGGTGTCGTCCTTCGAAATTCAAAAAAAAAATATCCAAATTGGTTAATTGGAGCAATTTTCTCGAGAAATTAAACCAATTTCTTGACAGTAACTTAGTTTGTTTTCATATAAATTGTAACATATTTAATATAAAGTTTAGTATTACTTTTAGTTTATTATGTCTTTTTATATTTGTGGGATATACACACACATGCTAAAAGGCCACAGGTCAAAAGTAAACATTTCCACTAATTAATATTATTGATGTAATTCCGACCTGTATATCATTTTTCAGTTTTTGTGAAAAAAATAATAAATAAGACTCGATGTTTAAAGAAATAAAACTGCTTTATATCTTTCTATTTTCCATATCCTTCCTATTTTCCTTCCTCCTCCATATTTTTGTGCTATAAATTTCGAATTTTCCAATTTTTCCTAAGATAAATAAGCCCCTTCGAAAAACAACAAACCTTCCCTTCAAATTTCTCATTTTTTTCTGACTATTCTCATCTCTAGTTAAGTGCATTACAAAATAGTACATAATTATTGTAAAAAATGACTCTTTCTAGAAAAAATCGACTACGCCCTTCTCAGAAGAGTAGTATGTAAGGATGTTGGTTATGAAACTGTTAAAGCTTTGGCAATTTTACAATGTTTATTCTTAGATGACATTTTTCCGTTTTTTTATGCACATTAAAAAGAAAGAAAGAAAGAAAGCCTGAAGCAATGAGAGACTAAAGATAAATAAGCCCCTTTGAAAAACAACAAACTTTCCCTTCAAATTTTTCATTTTTTTCTTACTATTCTCATCTCTAGTTAAGTGCATTACAAAATAGTACATACTTATTGTAAAAAATGACTCTTTATAGAAAAAATCGACTACGCCCTTCTCAGGAGAGTAGTATGTAAGGATGTTGGTTATGAAACTGTTAGAGCTTTGGCAATTTTACAATGTTTATTCTAAGATGACATTTTCTCGTTTTTTTATGCACATAAAAAAAGAAAGAAAGAAAGAAAGCCTGAAGCAATGAAAGACTAAAAATAATGTGCTTACAGTTATTGGAGTCAGAGAGTTGCGAAATAATATTCAGCTTTTGGTTAAAAAGAAAAGTCTTAACATTTAGTTCTAGCTCCTTTCTCAATAACAATGTCTGACTTTTGAAGTAGAAACGATTAGAAACGCGTATTTGTGCAAGATTGATCCATTAAGCATCCATTACCGTTTCGAAGCAATGGTAAGGAATCCTACTATTAAAAAAATCGTGAATTATGGCCGTAAAATGTGGGGGTGCTATTTTGGGGTGCTTTCTCTTCCTTTTTATCAGTGTTATAAAAAAATCACGAACTTGTAATTGCTGTCACATAGACTTCTTTTGTCGTGGCATTCGATGATCCATTAAACTGGGTTTAAACCTTATAACTGTGCAATACTTTGGCTTGATAAAACTCTTGACTTGCAAATAAAAGTGGATGAGTTAGAAATAGTAAAGTGGGAAATTGTTTTGCCATGCCCAAAGTTATGCCAATTATACATTATTTTTGCTAAAAGAAAAGGAAAAAATATCGTTTTTTTTCTATTTTTTAATGCTAAGTTTTGAAATACTGCTGATTTCTTTGTTGCAGGAAAATGAAGTGTGTTCAAAATGTTTTTTGTGAATTTTAAAGTGTTTAAGTATAGTTTGTACTTCAAAGAATTGTGTTCAAAAAAGAAAAATAAAGAATATCATCAATTGAAACGAAAAACTTTTTCTTTGAACTCAAACCTTGGTGAAATATGGAAACTCGTGCGTTTTTAAACGAAGCCCTAATTCTTTCGACTGGTGCTGAATAATAAAAAGCAAAATTTAAATATAAACGTTTTAAAAGTAAAAATCAGTACTACAAAGTTAAAAACCTTCCTCTGTGTTTAAATCTTAAGGGAGCCCAATGAGTTTTTACGCAAATAAGTTAGCTTTAAAAATTAGCTTGGCTGCATAACATTACTACCAATTCCTGCTTAAGAAATACCTTATTGCAACAAAGTCACAGTAAGAACAATTTCTTAATCTTTTTATGTAAAAATCTGGTATGGACCTCACACTACTTCCTTTTACGTGTAAATTTTCTTAGTAGTTGCCTTAAGTGTTAAAAAAAGTGCTTGGAGTGAGCAAGGTAGCAATTCAAATATTTACTCCCCTAATCTGCCACGAAACAATGCAAAAAATATTTTACAATGGTTAATTTTCTAAGTATTGGGGATTTTAATATCATTCAGTGAATTTTTCGCAAAATATCGCCAATAGCGCCAAGTTGAACCCAAATTCAAAAAATAATTTTTTTGCCAAATTTGTCGCCAACATGGCGATATGTCGCCAAGTTGGCGTCAAACCCTTGGCGACCAAAAGCTTGACGACATATCGCCAAGTGGTAGCGCCAATTCATATCACTTGAGTCTGCATTGAAATTAACACTGATTTACCCCCCAAAAAAAAATAAAACACCCCCTTGGGAACATTCAAATGCAACCACAAGGGAGGTGCACAACTAGACCATCCCCAGAGTCTACATTCCGAGCTAGAAGCTTCTATGGCATATAGTTTTTGAGTTATGCGACCCACATACATACATACGCACACACGTACATACAGACGTCACGAGAAAACTCGTCGTAATTAACTCAGGGGTGGTTGAAAAGGATTTTTCGGCTGCTTATATGTTGGTAGGTACATATGCACGTGCTGACAGGTCGAAAAAACTACTGAACATTCATTGGGGGTGAGCAAAATCAAAATTTAGACTCAAATTTGAGTGATTTTTTTTTCGCGATCACAATACTTCCTTTACTACGTAAAAGGAAGTAAAAATGGATGTGTGTATGTTTGTATGTATGTCTGTTCCTTATACAAATCCAGTTTTCGCCGGATTTTCATCAAACTTGGCACAGAGGTTCCTTGATGCACTAAAATTCGCACAGGCGGGGTTTTGAAATTTTTAAAAAATCCAAAAAGGTAAAAATTCAAATTTTTGTCTCAAAATGGCCATTTTCTTTCAATTTTGAACAGATAGAGTAATAGAGATAAGCCTTAAAGCATACAAATTCATCAAATTTAACACATTTAAATATAAGTATTTTTGAACAAAGATTACGATTAACGATGAATTATCAAATTAAGGCTCAAGTATTTCGTTTTAGCGTGAAATAAGTTAAACATAATGCAATACCGGGCAGCTCCGGGTAATAAGCAAGTACATTTATAAAATCGCAAATAATTTCAGACATCCTTTTCCCCCAGGAATTCACTTTTATAGTGCAGAAAAGCGTGAGCTTGGAGTTTTAAGTCATAGAGAAATATCCGTCTAAGAAGTGCCGTCTGTTTTTCTCTTGTCAAATAACTTGACATGTTTAAGACCCCATAACTTTCCTTTAAAAAGGATTCCTTAAAAACCAGAAACTGGTGGAAAAAATATGTTGCGAATTTGTGCATTTTGTTTTTATCTTTGCTATTTCTAGCTTTATCCTAACAACGTTGGCGCTGGTATACTGTCGCACAAATTTGCAGGGTCTGTGCAAATTTGTGCTTTTTAACGTTCCAATAAAGCCACGCTATTTCACGGTTTGCATGTGCAGAACATTTATTTATCTACTTACCATGTGAAATGTGTTTGCCATTACTCATGGAAACTCTCTGATTTGGTGACATTTTTTTTAAATGTCGGCGAATTTTAAGACCTCATAATTCGATAACGGAGTCACAAGGGGAAAATTGCACGAGTCAAGAAACTTGTTACAGCAATCCTCTTTCGATTATTAACTATTAAAAAATCATTATTACACTATCCTATGGTTCCTTGGTTAGCAAGATCTCGTTTTTTTGATGACTTTAATTACTGAAGATATCAATGACAAACCTCAAAGTTTGATTTTTTCGCACTTTTGGTAGCGAAAACATACTTGCATATTTGAGACA
>JAXGGA010022557.1:0-14793 GCA_038373865.1 Uloborus plumipes
TGAGGAGCAGGAGCTAATAGTGTTATGATATCGATTTGAGGAAACGGGAATATTGCATGTGATGAGCACGGTGAGGATGTTGGGGAAGGTTTTGTGGAATAGTGGCGTGGAAGAGAAGGGGCTTAAATACTTATTTTATGTTCGCAAGAATTAAAAGTAAATTTCCTGCTCTGAAACAAAGCCAAATATAAGGTAATTTTAAGAATGTTTTAGTGAAAAAAAAAAAAAAAAAAAACAGCTCTACATGATTCAATGATTTTAAATCTATTCGAATCATTTAAAAATAATTAATTGGTTTATTATTTTTTGTCCTGAGAAATGACTTACAAAAGATGTGTTCTTCTCACTTTGCAAAAACAATACTGTTCTTAACAATTATTGTTATTAATGTCATTTTTACCCGGTATTATGAGAGTACATACCATTGAATTCTGAGTTACTTATTGTGCTACAAGTTATAAAATAAACATATATTTAATTATGAATCCAGTTCACTAGTACGCACGTTATTTCCTGACATGATTTAACTTTTTTTAAATAGAATTCTACTTCATTAATCAAGTATAGAGCTTTATAAAACTCGGCAATTTTGCCTGTAATTCCATTATGAGTAGAAATATTGCCCTTTTCATATGCAGAATACATGCTAAATATCTTAAAGTATAAACTTTAAGTGCAAATAATTTTCCCAAAAAGAGTGTCGCATTAGCTTACTTCAAAGATGATAACTCAAAATAATCTCAGCCCATTTTTGTGAAATTTCTCAGATTTTGTTTCTATACTAGTATCTGGGAAATATATCAAAATGTAAATTATAGTGGCAATATTTTTAATTATAGTTTGATATTAAAGTGTCAATGAACTGAACATATTGTGTCTATTTTAACGCATCTTTAACACTTTTGCTTTTACTATATGAACTAGGTTAGAGTAATCTAGTTCTTTCGGTGATGTTTTTATCTTTATAATTAAAAAAGTTTTACGCCACTTTTGTAAAAAAATTTAAAAAATTCTCATTAATTCTGAAAATAGTTATGACTCTAATCACATATTTAAATGCTAGCTATTTAGTACCTTTTACTAAAACTACATCAAAATATTTAATCACATCCTTTTTAAACAAAATTTTTCTTTAACGAGATTGGATATTTTAATTAAAATAAAAAGTAGGGGAGTGTGGGGCAAAGTGAATTGGCGGGGCAAAGCGAAATGGCAAAATATTTTCACAGTTTGCAGTGTCATCCATCTAGCAATATTTTAACAAAGTCCCTAGACATACAGTTTATTCCTGTCAGCAAATAGATGGATCTAAAGATCAACGAAAAAAAAATATACAAGTCCTTTTCAAAATTTGATATACTTATTGTAATATTCGTGTTTTTTCGAAAATAATTTTTGTTATGATACAATTATATTTTTTTTTTTAATTTTTACTTTAAGTACTAATTGAGATCTATTGGTATCCAGTGCAATACTTATTTAGTTTATATCAAGCAAATTTTAATTTAAAATGCTCTATGTAATCTGTCAAGAGCACGGGGGGCAAAGTGAAATACTTCATTTTAGTTACTTACGCGTTATTTTGTTTATCACGTACGTATTTATTTATTGATTAATTTACATTCTTTTACCTATTTATTCATTCATTCACTGATTTTCTTATTCGTTCTCTATTTTATTCACTCATTTCTTTTTCTCATAAATTAACTACTTCATTAATTTGTTTATTTATTTTTTCGTTTATTTTTCATTAATAAGTAATTCATTCATTTTTTCCACGTCCATTTGATGATAATTACTGTTAGTCAGAAAATTTTTATAGTAAAAATATTCCATTTTTCACTTCGCCCCATGTTTTTTTAAGGTGGAAAATTTCTACCCTTTTTTTTGAAGGTAAAAACTAACTGCCTAAAATGAAAAATAATATTTCAATGCAAATTGCCATACAAAATACATTATTCAATCTTTATGTGCAATAATTTTCAGAACAAATTTCTAATGCATTCATTTTGAAATGGGTCAGCTATCTTAACTATTTCACTTTACCTCACATTCCCCTATTATGTAAGACTTTTATCACGTACAATGAAGAGCAAAATTTATTTCAAACTTTAATTGATTGCATTAATATCATATTTCTCAATGTAGTCTTGTTATTTGTATAAGGTATCTTAGAACTGTGTTTTTTCTAATCAAAAGAGATGATTTCTGGATTGTACACTTGCGTTGTGGGAGTTATCTGTGTGATTCTAAAGAATCATTTAAGGGAAGGATTTACATTATAAAATTAAAACACGTGTAGATTTGCAATGGGTGGTATTACACTGATTTACAATATAATTAAGAATTCCTATATTTTTTTTAATTTTAATTATATTTCATGGAAAACACTGTAGCCATTTCCAACAACTGCACAAGTCTCAGTATTCATTCGAGTTGCGTTGTTGTAGCTAGTTTGTAAGGACGTTGCGTTTCGTTGTGGACTTATAAAACTGAATTTATTCTCATTTGGTTGAAATACCACACATACTTTGACTTCATTGGTTCTAAATTTTTTCTTGTTTGATTACCTTAACCGAAATAATGTACATTTTAATTATAGCGCTCTCAATCAAATTAATATACATTCCAGGTTATGGGGACAAAATTATTTTATTAAGCCATCATATTTTCATGTAGCGCTATTAATCCCCAGGAATGTCTCTTTCTACAATCCAACACATAAGCACCAAGTAATGGAAAAGCACATTAACATTGCCGCATACCACTCTTCTCCCAAAAAGCAATTCCCAACAGACAGCCCCACCACCTCATTAGGCACTATCTGCCGGATCATTCCTGCTACGCATCCCATTGTTTGTCTCCCGCCCGAACCAGGTACGAAAACCCTATGTCACGTGGCTCCCCCCCCCTCACATTCAGCTACGAAAACCCTATGTCACGTGCCCCCCCTCAAATGTTCATGCATTCATTCCCTCTGCGGTTATCGGAAAATTATACACTTAGTCGTCGGGAGACGCGCAAAACGGTTTTTTCATGCCAAGTTACAAAAAGCATTTATTTCAATGTTTGTATTAGATGCGAAAGAAATTGCCGCGTGAATTGAATTCGGGGATGACGAATATGGTGTGTGCTGGTAGGGGAAGATAAAGGAAATTGTGTTTAAGGGATCAGGAAGGGTGGTTCTCCGATATATGGCTGGATGAGGACAAAGGGTTCCTGTCATATTAGGCGTTAAAATTCAATAACTAATGGCAGAAGTTGAAAAAAAAATGTATCTTTGTGCGCAAAAGAGGAAATGGTTATAGGGTAGTTTATGATGTGCTATTTTTGTATCACAAGAAAAAGAGGGTAATTTAGTATCAAATTGAAAACTCACATATTTAAAGTTATGTGAAAATTATTAGCTGTTTGTATTGTATTCAATATTATGATTCAGAAAAAAAGCTAGTTTTGTTTTCAAGACGGGAAATTCATGCTCCGCTTTTTTTTTTTGAACGAGTGAAATGTACGAAGACAGTGAAGATCATAATTACACTGAAGTGACAAAAGTCATGGGATACCTCTTAATATCGTGTCGGCCCTCCTTTTGCCCGGCGAAGTGCAACAACTCGACGTGGCATGGACTCAACAAGTCGTTGGAAGTCTTCTGCAGGAATATTGAGCCATGCTGTCTCGATAGACGTCCATAATTGTGAAAGCGTTGATGGGGCAGGATTTTGGGCACGAACAGACCTCTCGATGGTGTCCCATAAATGCTCAATGGGATTCATGTCGGGCTATCTAGGTGGCCAAATCATTCGTTGGAATTGTCCAGAATTTTCTTCAAACCAATTGCGAACAGTTGTGGCCCGGTGACATGGCGCATTGTCATCCATAAAAATCCCATCGTTGTTTGGGTACATGAAGTCCATGAATGGCTGCAAGTGATCTCCAAGTAGCTGCACATAAGCATTTCCAGTCAATGTTCGGTCCAGTCGCACTAGAGGACCAAGTCCATGCCATGAAAAAACAGCCCACACCATTACGGAGCCACCACCAGCTTGAACAGTGCCTTGCTGACAGTTTGGGTCCATGGCTTCGTGGGGTCTGCGCCACACTCGAACCCTACCATCGGCTCTTACCAGCTGAAATCGTGACTCATCGGACCAGGCCACGGTTTTCCATTCATCTAGGGACCAACCGATATGCTCACGTGCCCACGAGAGTCGCTGCAAGCGATGTCGTTCTGTCAGTAAAGGCACTCGAGTCGGTCTTCTGCTGGAATAGCCCAAGAAATCCAAATTTCTCCGCACAGTTCTAGCAGACACGTCCATTGTACGTCCCACATTGATTTCTACGGTGATTTGACGCAGTGTTGCTTGTCTGTTAGAATTTACGACTCTTTGCAGACGTCGCCGGTCTCGATCTTTAAGTGCAGGCGGTCGACCACTGCGCTGTCCATGGTGGGATGTTATGCCTGAAATTTCATACTCTCGGCACACTCTTGACACAGTGGATCTGGGAATGTTGAATTCTCTAACGATTTCCGAAATGGCATGACCCATGCGTCTAGCTCCAACTAACATTCCGCGTTCAAAGTCTGTTAATTCACGTCGTGCGGTCATCATCACGTTAAAACCTCTTCACATGAATAACTTGAACAGAAATGAAAGCTCTGTAAAAGCACTGCGCATTTATACCTGTTCTATGCGATGCTACTGCCATCTGAAAATTTGCATATTGCTATCCCATGACTTTTGTCACTTCAGTGTAAAATTTATTTATCAGTACCTAAAAATAAAAATAATTAATTAAATTGAATTGAAAATCAAAATAACTTCGTAAAAAATGAAAAATAAAAGTAAATTTTCTGAAGAAGAAATGAAAATAATACCTGCGTACAATTTTGATTTTTAGCATATTTGACGCTTTGTCTTCAAGAATAATATTTTTAAAATTTCAATTGCTCTTTCTTTCTGTTTTCTATAATACTAAATTTTTAGTTAGTACACAAAGCGTGAAAATAGGCTGAACTATAGTTTTGAGACGAATTTCTTTATTTTCAATGAGTGAAATGTGAAGTAGGCACACTAGAGTGTGCATTAATATGTTGATTCGAATTCCAGATTTTGGGGCAGCTGTGGAAAAACAAGAATTAATAACTATAACGTATAAGAAAGAAAACGTGCGACGAATGAACAAGAAAACTAAAAACTTAAATCAAAAGCCTTGTGTTATGTCCTGTAATGCGTTTTCCATAGATGTTCCGATTCCACTGCTAGACTCAGACTCAAGCTGCCGTGATAGGTAGAGAATTTTTGTGAAGGTAATACACTAGAGGCTGGTAAAAACATTTGTCACATGCATCTTTAAGAAAACATGGACTTATCTGAGCCACATTTGAATGAAACACAATCGGCTGAGCCACATCAATGTAATAGCTCCACACTATACCCAAGTAGCATCAACTCATCGGATTTTGCTCGGCCGATCATCGAACTCCTCGTAAACTGATCCCGTAACACACGATGACATCGTTCCGATCAGTATCCGAGCACGGTTTTCGATGAGCTACTTTTCATCGGAAAGCGATATCCTTCCGATCAACTTTCCCGATGAAAATAAACCGAGCATCTAAAATTGATCCTAAATTCATCGGCACGGGACTGCACTGCTCGTAAATTGCTCCAAATCTCATCGTATTTCGAGCAAAACTCATCGGATTTTGCTGCTCGGATTCTGTTTGGCCGATGAGACATATTGGAGCAATTCCCGATGAGAACTCATCGAATCCGATCATCGACCGATGAGAATTTCATCGGGTTTCGATGAATGGCCGATCATCGGCCGATGAGATTATGCTGCTCGGGTACTCTGGCTGGAGGTTGAACTTTCCGTCGGGAAATTCAACGACATGGGTTGTTTGAAAAAAATAAATCCTCTTGCTGTCTTCGCCGGCCACCTTATCTTATGGGCAGAGAAGTTTGACCGTATGGGGAAGTTTTGGGATCCGGCTTGGGCATCGATGAACTGTTTCTCTCCTGTCCTTGCCCTTCCTTTGTGTGAATGTGTTGTTGTGAAAAGTTGCCAACCCTTTAAACGGGTACCTATGGCATGCGTGTACTATGGAAGTCGGACTTCACACCAAATTACGGTACAGTTCCTGGAAAAGTGAAGCAGGCACCCCAAATTATCAGCCTAGATGGCACAAGTCATCGACAACAACATTAATGCAATATTAAATAAATTTAAAGAGTATTTACATTGAATAGATTTCGCTTTTTTGTAACAAAACAAGAATTTTTTTTTTTTTTTCTAAACGCTTCTAAAGTATAGTTTTTTTTTTGTTTTAGGGTCATCAAATTACTCTGGCGTGAAGGTGGTGACGAAAAAATATTTATTTGACCTACATACACATATCGAATTCGTCATTCTTTTTGAAATTGTCTGTTTTATTTAAAACCATTTAAATCGCACAAATAAAAATTGTTTTAAACATGGCATAAGTTGCTCATATGGATAGTTCTGAAAATACCTGTTAATATAATTTTCGTATTTTAGAGTCAGCTTGTGTTGATTTAGAGAAAAAAAAAACTTGCATATTATAGAAAGAAAAATTCATGAAATCTTTTTATATTAAAAATTGTGTCAAAGGAAATGTAAATCTTCCCTCGTTGAAACACCAGAAACAGGTATCTTTGTATAAAATTTCTCCAGTTCATAAATTATGCAAAACATTTAACTTAAATTGCATTTGTATCTACACCGAGTGTTCTTTAAAGTTTCTTTGCAAATCCATTATGCAAATGCAATTGAAGCAGCGAAAAATATTGTGCCGCACATTTACGTGCTTATGAATAATTTTCAAAGCAATATGGCATTTCCATGCTAACGGAACAAGTAACTGAATATTATAGCGATTTTCTGCTTTAAAATCGTGTGTTTAAGTGGATGAATGCGTCTCTTAATTTAAGCTGTTGCAGTTAGGGGAAAATAAAGAAAAGCGAAAAGCTGTATTTTATAAAATTTGAAGTTTGATTTTTCGTTTTAAGGTATCGTCAACAATTTATTTGTTTCCGTTGAATTTAATCTCTTTGAAAGCGCTCTTGGAAAGAATTGGACTTTTTACTCACGTTTTGATTCGTCTCAGTTGTTACTTTATATTTTAATTTTCCACTTATTTTTGCTCTTAGCAAATGAAAGGTCACACCTGAAATGAAATGAAACGCTTGGTTTTGTATGCTTGGTAATTGCTTGTATTTTTTTTTAGAAAATTTGATTTTATTATGCCTTTATAAAAATTGTTTCCATGTTTGTGGCAAGAAAAAAAATCTTACCACAACATTACAGAAAATTATTTAAATTTGTAATAAAAGATAGAAAAAGAATTTTGTCTCGGTGTCTTTAATATTTTCAGCAAGGCAATTTTTTCAAGATAGGAAATAAAGATTGCATCACATGACTTCATCTTATGCAACCCGGCTCTGTAAGAAAAAAACACAACTAAATAAGAGGATAGGAAATATTATCAATTTTAACAAAAAGTTTGTTCAGAACCAAACCAACCAACTTCTTCGTTAACCAAAAATTATTTTATTGCATTAGTTATATCCAGTCAGTAATCAAGCGAAAAATCTTTTTATATGTTTGTTGCAGAGAAGACAACATTGATTCAGATAATGAGAAGAAAAGGTTTCTTTTTTTTTTTTGAATGAACATTTTTGGATGAAAGTTTTATCCTCTCGATACAGTTTTTCTTCATATTTTTTTTTAAAAACTATAGTTATTTGAAATTCGCAAACTATTCATACTGGTCACTTCTAATAACTTAACTCATGAAAGGGTGTCAAATCGCTTCTTAACTAGTTCTTTCACACAAACGTCGCTTAATATTTTTTTTATTTATTTCTCTTCCTTTGCTATTTTGTAACAGAGGTAAAAAATAAATAGATAAATAAAATTAAGAAACATTTGTCATAATCAAATACTGTTATCATTAGACTTATATATTACATGATATAAAAAAAGAAAATGAAAACTGGAACACAAAGTGGCAAGAATTAGTTTAGCTGTTGGAGTCATAAAAATATTAACCATTCTTTATTCCAGATACACGTTTTTATTCTGCCTCCATTAAAATGTTAACTATTACATATTCAAGATAGGCACCTTTCTTAATCATAGTTTATGATCTTCAATCACTTTATTTACGTCATAAAATAAAATCACGTTGAACTAAAATGATTGTTACGGAAAAAGTTAATTCATTTTTAACTAATACTAAGTGCAGTTAACTGCAAAAAAGGCCTCTTTCTTCAGCATTTGTGAAACTCTTTCATAACTGCAGCCATTCTTTGATTTAAACGAGCTTTGAGCACGTGTAATGCTATTTCGGTTAGACTGGTTAATTACTCGGGTAAGCGGTGAGATCACTGCCACCTGGTGTAGAACTACGACACGAATTTAATTTCACTAGTCACGCAATACGTATTCGTTAGTGCTATCGTAAGAGATAACTAATCAAAAATAAATGCATGTATGTGTGTACATTTTTACGTCTTAATCCACGTCGTATTGAAACAAGAATGCAGAATGAAAGTTCTGGACCCATGAGGGTAGAAGGTGAGAGCGTGAATGCACTTGTTGATACAAAATACTATGCAGTCAAGTTGCGATAACTCCAAGCCTTATAATTTGAATATTCCTTTATCTAGAAGTTTTCATTAGGTTCTAAACTCTCGAGAAAGGTGTGGAAACTTCTTATCTCATCGAAATACTAATAACTCGAAGCTTTTAGCCGGTTCTTTGAGGCTTCCAGTTATCAAGACTGGACTGTATACTATTTTGTATCAACAAGTGCATTCAAACATTCCCCGTCTTCTTTATGAGGACAAGGGGGGGGGGTCAAATGAAGAAAAAAAATGTAACATAGAATTTTGTACAGGAATAATAATTCATCTTTTCACAATTTTTCGACGGGATAAAAAGATTAGTCAGTGTATTTAAGGTTCTCATTCAATTTTTTATGAGCCTCATCAAATCAAATTTTTTTATATCAAGGAAGGAAAATTAATTTTTTGAGCTTAGTTTTTTCAATATGAAAATCTTTTATTTGGAAATTCTCACTTAAGAA
This sequence comes from Uloborus plumipes, assembly GCA_038373865.1. Classification (NCBI taxonomy): domain Eukaryota; kingdom Metazoa; phylum Arthropoda; class Arachnida; order Araneae; family Uloboridae; genus Uloborus; species Uloborus plumipes. The sequence goes on from JAXGGA010022557.1 coordinate 9,116, forward strand.
ATTTTCTCTAGGAAAGTTTTCCTGCCATTGCATAAAAAGAGGAATGGGTCTTTTTTTTTTGTTAAAAAAAAAAAAAAAAAAAAAAAAAAAACCTAGAGAATTGTGCAGTACACCGCAGTCTCGGCTATTTCGATCCATGGACTGCAGTTTCATGCTTATTATGTGCTCATCCGCATGGAATGCGAAATTAGCCGAGTTGGAGACAAAAATCCTCTTATAAAGCAAAGAGAGCCTAAAAAAAAAACTGGTAGCTAATGTAAAATTAGAACACCAGCGAGCGACCGCACTTAGTACGGTACAACTCATAAATTTTTTAATTTGTTTGATTTTCCCTTGCTTTAAATGGCATGTCAGAAATATTTAATGAATGTCATGAGTTTTGTTTTGACTGACGAGGGGAATAAAAATATACATTTATATAATATTTTCACGAAAAGAAAGAAAGAAAAGGAAAATTACAGAGACAAAATCTTTTTGAACCCTCCTTGTGATTGTTTTTCGCATTCAATAAGACACATTTTCGGATTGCTTGACTTTTTACTTCACTGTAAATATGCATGAGAATGCTGCTTTTCATGTGTTTTTGTCTGTGAACATCATGTTTATCTAATGGATTTTATAAACAATGGCAGGTGATATGAAAAATTAATTCTATTTTTGAAACTCTTAACTCTTTAAAAAAATAGATAGTACTTTTGTAAATATTTTCTACGTATCGCAATCAAAATTATTTTTAGATAACACTAATATAAACTACATGCTTATTTTAAGTTTTCTCGTTGTTAGTCACGTGATCCATTGCTTTATGTGGCAAGTGGGTAGTGGGCCCAGCGATGTCGTGTGATACGATGCTGTGTGGTAGATGGTGAATCTTGAGAACCTTTTGTTTTGCGTGTTATTTATTTATTTATTTTTTGACAATTAATAGTTTTGCACAATATAGCTAATCCATTTTTTAACCATATTTTATTATTTTTTACCGACAACAAATCGATTTATCTCATTGTTGACTTATTTAAATTTTTTTTGTGCAAATATTATTTTTCCGCGTTTGTTCTAAAAGAGAATGCATACTGAAGAGATATATCAGGACAAAGTGAAATACTTAAATATTTTCACACGTTGCAGAGTCACCTATCCAGCAATAGTTTAATCATGTCCTTTTTAACACATAGTTGATATGATGCCAATCAAATAATGACTTGCTATGAAGAACAATATTCCTAATTACACAAGTCATTTTCAAGATTTGACACCTATACTGTAATATTTTGTACTTTATATATATATAATTAGTAGTATGAAGATTGCATAGGGTCTAAAAGAAGCTACTGGCTAAATTTAGTTAAGTTCTGTGTTTTCGAAAACTATCTTTTTAATGACTAATTTTTATAAGCAAACTAATGGTATTCCGATAGGTACGTCTTTTCCAGTTCTTTTGCAAACGATTTTCTTCATGTTTATGAGTCAAATTTTCTGATCGACAATGATCTTGAGGATTTCAGGTACATTAATGACATTATAATTTTTAACAACAGTAATTTCCATAATATCTACAAGGATATTTATCCAAAAGAGCTTTTACTTAAACAAACAAATATTAACAACAATGCTTCTTTTCTGGACATTTATATTAAATTAGAAATTAAGGATGTCAATCTAGCACTCTATGACAAACGTAAAGATTTCAACTTCAAAGTGCACTTATCCATTTTCACAGTTGTCTAAGTAAAAAGGTTTTCAAGAACATTATCATTTCACAAGTTTCACGATACAAAAAAAAAAAAAAATCAACAATAATTCAAATCTAGACTCGGCAATAAGACAATTAATTGTAACTTTAAATGAAAACTGCTACCCCGCGAATTTGACAAACAGTCTTATTAGTAGCACATTGAAGACGCCATAGGTTTGTAGTTCTTACAGTGTTGGTTGAAAGTTCTTGTTTTTGTATTTCTCGTATTTTCATGTCGTTCAGTTTTATTTGAGTTTTATTGATTTTATATGCTGTCTTTTGAATTGTATTCTCTCATGTTTTTGCTTAAATGAATTGGACTTCTAGTAACCTTATGCGTGTTTGTGAGATGTCGGGGGCTAAAAGTTGCATCTTTTTAGGCGTTTTGCCTGCAACTAGCTAGAAACATCTCACTTCACTTTTCTCTACCCTAGGGGAGCCCCCCTGATGAAGGCCCCAGAGTCTTTTGGGAATTTTCTCATTACTTCAGTTTTTCGACAAAAAAATTTTCGCAAAGTTTTATACTTTTAATTAAAATATATATATATATATATATATATATATATATATATATATATATATATATATATATATATATATATATATATATATATATATATATATATATATATATATATATATATATACATATATATATATATATATATATATATATATATATATAAATTACGTGTCCCTGTGTTTGTGGCCAATGGACTCCTCAGCTACTGAACCGATTTTAACCAAATTTTACACATTTTCAGTTTGGCCCAACTTAAATGATAGGACAGTTTTTATCTCAATTTAGGACTGCAATGTATTTTTATTGCAAATTATGTATTTAGCTACCAGCTTTTCTGTGTTTTTGGCTAAGCCTTTTTACTATTTCCTTTTTTGACACCTCCATGGCTGAGCGACATAAAGCACACGTTCTGGCAGCTTCTGGAGCGCAGTAAATAGGTAATAATCTTTCTTATCTTAATATATAAAAATTACGTGTCCCTGTGTTTGTGTCCAATGAACTCTTCAGCTACTAAACCGATTTTAACCAAATTTTGCACGCAGTTTCAGTTTGGTCCAACTTAAATGATAGGATAGTTTTTATCTCAATTTAGGACCGCAATGTACTTTTATTGCATATTATCTATTCAGCTACCAGCTTTTCTGTATTCTTGGCTAAAATTCTTTAAACATACCCGGAATGCCACCACATAATCTGCGGTTAAAAATTGGTTCACCCATAGTTCTTCTACGTAATCCACCGAGATTATGCAATAGTATGCGTTTAGTTATCAAAAAAATCACGGGGAACATTATTAAGGCAATCATTCTGACTGGCAAGTTTAAAGATGAAGTAGTTCTGTTGCCACGTATCCCAATGACACCGCGTCAGAATCTTCAATACCCTTCAACAGGCTACAGTTTCCCATTCGCTTAGCTTTCGCCATGTCCATTAATAAGTTCCAAGGACATACAATGTCAATTTGCGGTTTAGATTTAGAAAATCCATGTTTTTCCCATGGACAACTATAGGTCGCTTGCTCCTGTGTGGGAAAACCGTCCAATCTGTTTTTGTTTACAAGAGACAGATTAACAAAGAATATTGTGCACCGATTAGTGTTGAGTTAAACTTAAATCAAAAATGCTTATAATTCAAAAAATAACAAATAATATTGGTTAATTATCTACCCTACCTACATTATTAAAAAATAAAATGCTACATTAAAAAATAAAATGTTACAATAGCAATTAGAAAATTTTTAATTAACTCAATTGTTACAAGCTTGAATATAATATTTCTAAGTACTAAAATTCTACATTTTTTGTCGATTTTTTGTTTCTAGCAAACTTAGGAAATTTTGTTCTATTGTTTTCATATTTTGACCTCAAATTCATATTTATATAAAGTTGATCGGTACTAAAGTTTTTCGTTTCTATTGAAACATTATAGTTTAACCCGTACCTTAGCCACAGCAACGCGTGACCGGGTCAGCTAGTATATATATATATATATATATATATATATATATATATATATATATATATATATATATATATATATATATATATATATATATATATATATATATATATATATATATATATATATATATATATATATATATAATTTTTTTTTTAATTAGAAGTATAAAACTTTGCGAAAATTTGTAGAAGTAATGAGGAAATTCCCAAAAGACCTTGGGGCCTTCATGAGGGGGACTTTAAAGTTTTAGTAACAAACATTTTAAATATAAATTTTGTACCTCATTTTTATACCTCATAAATTTTGTACCAGACTAACGGAAATCTATTTCCGTTGCTTTTGGGGTTTACGGGAAGACACTTGTCTGATGCGTTTAAAGAATAGAACTTGTGCTCTTTTAATTTCGCTAAATGATTGTGAAGCAACTTTTAACGCAGTTAATAAAGTGAAAAATTCCATTTTTAAACTTGCAACTAGTCTACTCTGAGGTACAGAATTGAAACATTCTGATTTTCGGTGCTTGACTTTTGCAAATTAATATTTAGTCATGTTTTGATGTATGAAAATGTTTAATATAATACATATGTCACAAGCGCACGGGACATCATGAATAAGGCCAGGCAAATAGATGTTCATTCCTTAACTAACACATTAATGCCACACAGTTTGTTCCAAAGATATTTTGTATACTGGCTACAAACAGTGTTTAATGGACAGGAAAAATAATTTATAAAATATCATGTCAAAAATACTTGTTTTATTAAGAAAAGAAAAACCGTTCTTTAAAAGTTACGATAGACCCCAGAGAGCACATACTTTTTTTACTAAATTTTTTTTTCTGCCTGCGATATAATATTTAAAAAGACATTTATAAAAAGAAATAAAATCAGCAATTAATATAAACTGGGAAGCTGGGAGAAACTTTGAACTCTTAGCTTTTTTTCTTGAGATTGTGAACGATGTAGCTTTTGATAAAGATCGCATTAAAACTGCTACAGAACACACTTTATAATGGTTATGTGCTGCAATCTGTTAAAAACGAATTGAAACAATACCAAGGTACTAATTAAACACTCTAATTTAGTTGAAATGTTCATTTTTGAGAAATTTAAACCCTTTTTTGGACCGTCCCTAAAAAGGGACGCTAGGCATTAATGTGTTAATTGATTAAATCACTAAGTCATTATAAATTGATTATTGTATTGATAGTGATTTTTTCATTTGATCGCCTTTTTTCTTATCTAATCATTATTTTACTTATTCACTCTTGTAATAATAAATTTATGTTTATACTCTCTTGTTGCTTTATTATAGATTTTTTTTATTCTTCATTAGTTTGTTTATTCACTTATTAGCCGAACAATACTTTTAATAATCAAACGAAAAATACTTCATTAGCAAAATCTTTCATTTTTCACTTTTTACTGAAAGTCGAAAATGCCGGAAAAAAAAAAGAAATCAATACAAGTTTTATAAAAAATGCATAGTTTTTTATCATAAACTGCAATTTTCCAAACAAATTTATTTCTTGTTCATTTTGAAAAAAACTGAAAGCGTATTTGAATTTTTGCACCCTACCATACATTCTTTTATGTAGTTTAGAAAGTTAAAAATTTAATGAACTCACATGCCGTATTTTTAGTAAGGAAAAACTTATTCTCTTTTTCCCTTTGGTCAAAACTATTGCCAGTAAAGTGGTTTTGGGGCTTATTGTACTCATTCAAAGGTTATTTTACTATATTGTATTTCATTTAAAAGCATTATTTTAAAACCTTTATTATTTTTCTTCCATTCTAGTGCCTTTTTTATTTGGAGAAAGGATAAACTCATTTGAGAATATTTTTTTTTCTGCTGCTGCATCTTTGATAGGCTCCTATTAGAATTTATTGCAAAAAATTTATGTCAAAAACAAATTCAAGCCAATTTTTTAATTAAAATATTTTATTAATTATTTTTTTG
>JAXGGA010022558.1:0-14790 GCA_038373865.1 Uloborus plumipes
CATCAAGGAGTAATACCGCACAGTTCGCGGTTCGAAGCCTCACTAACTCTCACCATCCAAAGTTCGGATAAGAAGTAATAATTCAGTTTCTAAGTGGATGACTCATCCAGAAGAAGAGGGAAAGGGGGGGAGAGAAGATCGGCTGTTCGCCACAGTAATAATAATGATAATGAGAATTTAGAATGAAGACTTAACGAAATCAATCATGAAACTCATTAGCTGGCTACGTACATAGTATGTCTCAAAATCTTATGAACATTAAATAATATCAAATAATATAACATCAGAATGAGGTAAAAGTTAGGGGGAGGGGGTGTTATGCATCAAAATGCCACAGGAAGCTTATCTAGCTGCCCTGGCAGCTAGTCCTAGTAATAAATTTTTCAAGTTTAATATTAATTTCTCTGAGAAAAATATTATCAAAAATTTATTAATCAGAGCTAATAAATATATTTATATTTATGCATTACAAATATAGCATTAAATAGAGTCTGTTGGGGTAATTTGGGTATAAGTTAGATTTTATTAAAAAAATAAAAAAAACTAACAATTTCATACACCTACAAAAATTCAATTATGAACATCATCCTTGCCTACGAGTAAACAGTGAAAATATGGTAGTAACACTTATTGAAATTGATTTTTTTTTTAATTTAAGTTTTCTATAGATGAAACAGCAAAGCAATTAGTTACTTTAAAATAGTGCCAGGGGTCTGTCCAGGATTTTTCACAGGGTCCGTTTTTTGTGAAAAACTAAATAATTTTGTGAAAAATCAAATAATTTTGTGAAAATCAAACAATTTTGAAAAAAAAAAAAAAAATGCAAAAAAAAAATTTTTTTTTTAATTAAAAAAAATAAAAACCAATTTTATTTTTTTTTCCTCGAAAAAAAGCACATTAAATATCAAAAATATCACAAAGTCCGATTCCTGTAGTGGATGCAAAGAGATTGCAGTTTTCAAAGTGATCATTCAAGTGACATCAAAAGCATAAAAACGGAACATAAAATAATTTTTTTTGGTCAATTTTCTTCACAATTGCATTTCAAAGGTCTATAGTAAACATATTATTAATGTCTGTTTCCGCAATTAATGCAAAACTAAAATGGAGCTATCGTTTAACATGTAGACTAATAAAAGAAAAGTTAATTTTGCTTAAAAAAATTTAAAATAATGATCTACGCAAAAAATAACGCTAATTTTCATTTATTTGCCTCCTAATAAAGAGTATAATTAGCTTGAAAAGTAAGTAAAATTCGATTTTCATATCGGATGCAGAGATCGCTTTTTTCAAAATGAAAGCATCATAAATATAAAAACGATTTTTAATAATTTATTAAAGTCAAAAATTTTAGAGCTGCATTTCATCAGGTTTATATGATGAATGTCATTAATGATCACCGACATATTCGCCAAAACTTCGGAGGAAAAAATACGGTAGGGAAACATAGCAAAACAAACAATACCAGACTTCTAATATTAAAAGACGCAAAAATACAATAATTTCTGAATATAACTAAAACACCACCCTGTAAGCATTAAAAAATAAATAAATAAATGAAATTAAAAAAAAAAAACACATAATTTTCTGCCAAAATAAGGTCAAAACATCGCACCAAACACGTCAGATGGAGATAATTTTAATTTTAAATAGTAGCTGATCGCTCTACCCAGAAGCAATGCCATTTTTTCTCCAACCCTAGCTATCTGTTTGCAGTTCTTAGTTCATTCCGCTGATAATTGCTATTGTTACAAATCTTGTAAATAGTTGTTGTTTTTCCTGCCTTGCATCATTTTCATTAGTTTTGGTTTTATCTGACGTCATGTTGCAAAAGTATCTGAAGATATCACTTTTATCACTTGTATACCGGCCCTGTAACGTTTTGTAGTTTTTACACTTGCCCTGCATTTAATGAGCGTGAAGACATTTTTCGCTCGGAGTGTTTTCTTTTTTTTCTTTTTCTTTTTATCGCTAGAACTTTCTCAATGGAATTGTTCAAGTTATGAATGATTTGGAATACTCCGGATATTTCTAGAATAGTGTCGTAATTTCTTTCCGTGTATAAATAGCCTTGAACACAGTTTTTAGTCAGTCAGTTCTTTTCAGATTTGATTCTGGTGACTCGTTTTATTCGCTTTTTGCTTGGGCGAATGTTTGTTTTGCTTTTGTAATTTCTTAATTACTGTTCACGTTAGATACGTGGTGCTGAGTTACTGTTGAGAGTACAGTGTACTGTTTGCTACCTAATTGCTGGATGTTTGGCAATTGTTTCCTGCTCATATTGTAAATAGTGTACATACTTGTAAATAAATTTATAGTTATTTCCTCAAGATTGGAATGATCATTTAAGAAAGTTGAAGGTGCTACGGACTCGTTACAATTTTGGCGCCCAACGTGGGGCTTCAAGGACTTTCTTGGAATTTTCTGTGAACTTGGACTTTTCTTCCTGAGGACTTTTTTTGACTTCAGAATTTTATGGTGATTACTCGAGCAATGGAGGAACAACTGAAAAAACTCCTTGACGCGATCAACGCTGTTAAAAGTGACATGACTGCGAATCAAGAACAATTAAAAAATGACATGGCTGCGAATCAAGAACAATTAAAGAGTGATTTAACCGCAAGCATAACTTCAAATCAAGAGCAAATAAAGAATGATATGGCGACTCTGGCTACTAATCAAGAACAATTAAAAATTGATCTGGCAACTAATCAAGAACAATTGAAAAATGATCTAGCTGAAGAAATTAAAAGCGATTTAACGTCAATGAAAAGTTTGGTGGAAAGTAAATTTACCAATGTGGAAAATAAAGTGGAGGCTCTGATGGAAGAGAAAGTTGACAGCGTTGAGAATCGAATCACCACAGTAGAAAACAATGTTGAAAAGAAAATTAAAGAACTTGAATCGAAGTTATCAGCATCCTGCAACAACTCAAGTGACTGTGTAGCTGCAGGTGGAACTTCTCGTTCATCCATTAAACTGGCCACATTTGACGGGAAGACCTCGTGGAATATTTACAAGAAGCAGTTCCTCATCGTTGCAGAAGCAAACTCCTGGGACTCTTCCACGAAAGCCTGTCACCTTGCAGCCTCGCTGAGAGGGGATGCAGCTGAAATACTACAGACCTTCCCAGAGGACAAGCACCGTGACTTCGAAGCCTTATCATCGGCCTTGGAGCTTCGCTTTGGCGAATCATGCCAAAAAGAATTCAGCCAACTTCAGCTCAAATCCCGACTCCAGAGGGCTGGAGAGACTTTGCAAGTTTTTGCAGCAGACGTTGAGAGGCTTTCCCATCTCGCCTTCTCGGACTGTCCTTCGGGTGTTCGCGATAGCCTGGCCCTGAACTACTTCATAGATGGAGTGCGAAATCCAGAAATTCAGACGGCTCTCCGGATGGCGGACATTAAAGATCTTAAATCCGGTTTGGTGTACGCAATGAAGTTCGAGGCTGCACAGCAAACATCCCGCAAGGATCGCCATTCAATCAGGGGCGTGGAAGTGAGCGCCCAGGATTCGAACTTAACTCGTCTCTCGGAACTTGAGCGACAAATGAAAGAGATGTCGGGGACCCTGAAGAAGATTGCGGCTCGCAAAGACCAAGGTGGACAAACACTGAAGTGCTGGAAATGTGGCGGTGAGGGCCACATACGAAGGAATTGCGAAGCTCGCCAAGAAAAGAAGACGTCTCCCAAAGTTTTCCAGATTTCCCCAAGAAGTGGCGGCTGCAACGGACTCTTCATTTACGCTTATGTGAATGGGTTTCCCTGCGAAATGATTGTGGACACAGGAGCCAACGTTACCATTATTAAGACTGATGTGGCTCGTCAATTTGGACTCAAGATCTTATGGACGCCGCCCTGCGTTACTCTCCAAACTGTGACAGGTGACAAAATCGAGATTGAAGGAAAAGTGAACTTAGAAATAATGTTCGGGAGTGCCACTTACCATCACACGGCATTCGTCGCTGACATTACGGATCCCTTCATCTCGGACTGGACTTTTTGAGAAAATTTGATTTTTCTATCGACTTTAAAAATAATGAGCTGCACCAAGGCTTCACTAGATAGCGTTTTATACAGGCTGCTTCATTTGATCAAAATCTTTGGGATAAAAACGGATGCATGTCGCCTAGCGACATCTACCGAATTTTGTGGTAACTAACATTATAAACAAATCAGATAATAAAAGACAAAATTAAAATTTAATTTGTTGGCGACAATTTTACAATTTGGCATTCAATTCTATTTTATTATATTTTAACGTCATTTAATAGCTTGTTCGATTTGCTGGTTTATTCTGCATTTTAACGGCTTGTTTTAATTAGTTAGCGAATTATTTTTCATTTTAATTGATTCTAATTATAATTAAACTATGAAACGACACTGGCACAGCTGAGCGATAAATGGCGATTTTGGAACGATAGTTCCATCAAAACTTTTGATGAGTTTAGATTGTCAAATTAATTTGTTTGGCGAGTTTTTTAACAAGAATTCTCACATTATTTCGCAGCTTTTTTTTTCAGTTGGCCCATTATTTTACTTTCAAGTATTAAACGTATGTGTGAAATTAGAAACAAAAAAGGGAAGATTTCGGTGATTGGAAGTCTGGTTATCTTTCCCTATTGGCGTTAAATCTTTGTGGCCAATTTATGAGCGAGGGAAATACTTCCTTCGCAAACATAAACTAAAGAGCAACAAAATAAAGTAATTATCGCCAAAAATTTGGCAACCACACCAGATTCCCAATTATCGAAATATTATCAATGTGTGAAATTTAACATAAAAAGAACATTACCTTTTGATGTTGTGTAAATGAAAAAAAAATTACATTTGGTCGTCGTAATATTGTAGTTTTGTTTATTTTTTTCGTACTTGTATTGCTCTTTAGTACTAAGCGATTATATATGCTCATTTCGTTGTTACTAAAGAAATTAATATGTTTTGTTGTCAATCGTCTTTCCGTTGAACACCAATCGCTTCATTGCAGGGCATTCATTCTGGGGCATCAAAAGGAAATGTCTCTGCGAATAGATTCGCCATTTATCGCTCTGATGGGTCAACGCTATCAAAATGAACATCTGAGCTTCTGCGTAGCAATTAAGATCTCGTGAGCAACAATAATGAAACTAAATAGTAAATAGAACAATCTTATTTCATTGCTACATTTTTATTTATCGGCAGCGAATTTAAGCGTATATTTTATTAATGCAGAGATGTCAAAATTGAACGCCATTGCTATATGTTGCTAATTCGAAGAAAGTAAACAATGAATGAATGTCGTATGACTGAATCATGAGTTGCGACCAACTTTACCTGAAAAGGGAATTTATTTCCCCTAAAAAGCAGTACTAATAAGGATTCGGCATCAATTCACTCTGTACTCCACTTCAGTAAACTATATCAATATTTTTTAACCCTTAAAGATAGGATGAATATCCATTTTTACCACCAGAAACAATGTGCTAATAAATGTAAACAAACACATCATTCAGCGCTCTCTAGCGGGCAAATCTTTACCATTGATGTTTTGAGTAATGAAGCAGCCTGTATAAAACGCTATCTAGTGAAGCCTTGGCTGCACTCGACGAGGGAAGACATAGCAATTTTCAACACCGAAAATAACTTAAAATCCGCTCATCAAATAATAGCCCAAACAGATTATCGATTCCCTCTAGATCAGAAGTACTAATACCTGGCTCCCTCGAGGAAAACAACAGCTTTAAATTCGGCCTCATTGAATATCCTAACCAGAGTAATAGCCCAAAAGGAGTACTAGTGGCATCTACGCTTGTGGACCTTTCAAGGAATGCAGTTCCTGTGAGAGTCGCCAATGTGAGTGAAAGACCGAGGAATATTAAGAAAGGAGAAGTGTTGGCAACTTGTACTCCCGTAAACTGCATCATCAGAAGAATTGATTCCTCCGAGACTGTGTCTTCCGAGTCATTGACTTCGAAATTAATTGGGAGTGCACCATTATCGAAGGATCAAAGATACGCTGCGGAAAAATTGGTGGACAACTTCAAGCAGGTGTTTTCATCTACATCCGAGGATGTTGGTCGCACGAATTTAACGCAGCATAGGATCGACACTGGAGATCATCCCCCTATCAAGCAGCATCCAAGACGACTACCGTTCGCCAAGAAGGAAGAGGTTGAGATCCTCTTGAAAGAGATGCAGGAGAATGACGTCATCGAACCCTCATCCAGTCCTTGGGCATCCCCTATCGTCTTGGTCCGAAAGAAAGACGGCTCCACCAGATTTTGTGTTGATTACCGACGCCTGAATGACATCACCAAGAAGGACAGTTACCCTCTTCCACGGATCGATGACACTCTGGACACCCTTTCCGGACACAAGTGGTTTTCGACCCTGGATTTAAAGAGCGGCTACTGGCAGGTGGAGATACACCCCGACGACCGAGAGAAGACGGCGTTTACAACCGGACAAGGCTTGTGGCAGTTTAAAGTGATGCCGTTCGGCCTCTGCAATGCACCAGCCACGTTCGAGCGTCTTATGGAGTCAGTGTTACGAGGAATTTCCTATGAATCCTGTCTTGTCTACCTGGACGACATCATCATCATAGGACGCAGTTTTGAGGAACATTTGGCTAATCTTAGGAAGGTGCTGCAGAAGCTTAAGGAAGCCAACCTGAAGTTAAGCCCGTCCAAATGTAATTTGTTCCGCCGTGAGGTGAACTACCTTGGTCACATTATCTCTTCTGAGGGTGTACGAACCGATCCGGATAAGGTATCCGCAGTCAAGAATTGGAGCCAGGGGCGGCCCTAGCGGCGGACATTCCGGACCCCTGTCCGGGGCGGCAAATTTTAGGGGCGGCATTTTGGCTCGAACATATAAAATAAATTTTCTGTAAGGAAACGTACAAATTTTTTTTAACAAATATCATTTTTTTTGCACTTCGGAATCCTGAAAGGTATGAATATAACGATGTTTAAGCTTGTTATTTTAATGTATCCATTCAAAACAACATTTTCGGCTATTTCAACATAGAGTATTAAAATAAACGAATATATATTGATAACATAAACAAATCCTTAGAAACTATAATTGTCAATGGAGACATTTTAAAAAACAAACTACCTACAGCAGATAACTTTAAAAAATTCAAGATTTTTAAATTGTTGAAAGAAGCTGGGGTACGTAAAATGTAGTTTTTTTTGGGAGAGAAAAAAATCTCAACTCATCAAAGGAAGCGCCGAATTTTACCGAACGAAAAGAAAAAAAATAATAAAATGTGTGCATGCATAGATACTTACATATGCTAAGAAGAGATATTAAGCATCATTGAAAAAAATATATAAAATTATGCATGATTGTAATATTACAAAATTGACTCACTGTCTAAAAATTTTCCGAAACATCAGTAGAAATTTGCCGAATATGAAATTTTTTTGGGGGGTCATAGTGTCCTCCCACCGGGGTGCCCCTGATACCAGTTTTGTAAAATATATAGAGAGAAAAATGTAGAGAGAAACAAGTCATATAAATACGCTTGATCTAGCACAAAGGTCTTCAAACTAGATTCTGGGAAACCCTAGGGTTTCTTAGATATTTGAACGTAGCTCAGCTAGTGATCATAACAATACTTTTTCAACGGTACTTTACCTACTACTTCTGATATAACAAGCAAATTATTAATCTCTCAAGGGCGTATTTAAGGGGGGGGGCGAGGGCCCCCCCCCCGAAATCGAGAAAGATTTTTTCAGAAGTAGGTGTTCGGTTCGTGTTTGCTCAAAAGAAAATCCTTAAGAAAAAAGGAGGCGCAAGCCGAAGGGGCGCACAATGATAAGGTTTTTTTTTTTTATTATTAATAATCAACAGCGCCGCTGGATGAACTGGCGTGCGGACATAGTTGACCCCCCTTTTTTTATTATATAAAGAAATGCAGCGCGTAAGTCTATTCGCAGAGCACAAAAAAGGCTGTTACGTGGGAGAGGAATCGGTCCAAGACAAAATCCCCTTGCCTGCCGCGAGGGGGGGGGAGCATCCAGTGAGGAGAATTTCCCGAAACTCAACTGAAGAAAGGGTGTTTGTTATCTGTAAAGCCATTTTCTTGTCATCACCCCTTCTTTGTGGGACAGCAAACTGTTTGTCGGAAAAAGGGAAATTGATGAGAGGTAATCCGACTTATAACTTCAGGCTCTGTATTTCCAAGTAAACAAGGCCCGCAAATGCAATGCCACACATGGCGACACAGGGCGACACATGTTTTACCTTCAGGGAAACTAGTGGGTAGAATTCTAGACTTGAAAAGTTCCGATGAAAGTTGATCCTTATCTGTCGCAAAGTGACCGAATGCTAACGAGCAGTATTGATGGATTGCCAGCAATTAGGATGTCGCTTGTTCAAGTGTCCACACAGATGACATGGAAAGTTATCCTGGAGCTATTGTGGAGGGTGAGGGGTCTAAGTCTATCGTTACAACCGGAAATAGGCAAAATACTATACAGAAAGACAAATTGGTTCGAAGGTCCACTCAGTCGTTTTCTTTTATTGGGTCCCAACAACACGTTTCTCAACGAGAAGATTCATCTTGAAGAAATAAAGAAACTGAAAGAGATTAAAAAGTTCTGAGGTAAGTTTTACATTTTCGTATTAGTTATAAAAAGGGTGACTGAATTTTCCATTCTTTCATTATTAATTTCAAATTCCTTTCTAGCAATAAATTGTACTGAGAGTGTTACGCAAATGCCACTGAAAATATTTATTTCTTCTTATATGATAAATTATCAGAATTCTGTAGTATGCGATTACGCATTATTTATGTACATAGAAGTAAAAACGAAAATTAAGAATTGGTTTAGTTACTGATATGGAGGCGCACGGGGTGGGGGACATAAGTTTGAGATAGTTCGGCCGAGGGGGCGCAAAATTCCCAGATAACCACAGCCTTCCTCCGGAAGTCCTAAACTGATCCCGAAGCTCCAGCGATTGGCAAATCATACAAATGACTCCTTCAGGAGTCCTATGAGTGACACTAATCCGCTATTCCTGAAACGCTCGTTCTGAGGAGTCTTTCTGGATTGTTCGCGCATGCGCATTGTTCAGATTCTTACCCTCTTCCCGCCACTGCTCTCGGTGAGCGCCATTGAAGTCGGATTTAAATATAGTTGTGTTGGTGCTCTTTTTTCCAGCTGCTACCATCTTTGTGAAAAACAAGTAAGTTCGACTTTACTTTCTATTGTTTAATTGTGTGTATTTTATGTATAGCTTCTTTATCTTCATTTGTTTCCCGTCTATCATTAATTTCATTACATAATCTAGCAAAAATAATCCGTTTCCTTAGAGTTGTCAATTTCCTTTGTATGCTTTAAAAGCCGAATTTTTAAAGCCCTTGTATTCTTTTTGTAGCGCTGAAGTGGGAATAATCCTGAATTTGTTGTTATACCGAATTGTGTAGATTAATTGTCCTTTCCCAAATCTTTTAAAAAGTTTAAAATGAAAAGGTCTAAGAGGAAAGTCCCTAACAACACAATGATATCTTTAAGAGCTCCCGCGGACGTCATCTGTAGGACAGTCTGACATCCGCTGACTGTCTCGCAAAAATCTGACACCTGTCGTTATATTGTCGAAAAGTACACTCCTGTTGCTATCCAGACGGCATCATTCTTCAGACACTTTTGGGATCATTTTATGACAAGTGTAGAATATATCCATATATCCTACTTTTGTCATAAAATGATCCCAAAAGTATCTGAAGAATGATGCCGGCTGGATAGCAACAGGAGTGTACTTTTCGACAATATAACGACAGGTGTCGGATTTTTACGAGATAGCCAGCGGATGTCAGACTGTCCTAAAGATGACGTCCGCAGGAGCTCTTAAAGATACCATTGTGTTGTTAGGGTTAAAGCTTGGCCTAGGGCGTAAATAAACGTTAATCCGACCCTGGACAAAGCCTAAAAGCAGTTGTTCCTATCAAGAATCATGGCGTAAGTGGCGCTATTGAATTATTTTTAAGGGGCGTTTTTAAAAGTTTTTGTTTTCTTTTTCTTTCACGTGTGGCTCTCGTTTTTAGAGGGATCTTCGTGGAATTCTTGAATGATAAGTTTTTGCTCTTGGGCGTAATGGGCACCTCTGCTAAAAGTAAAATTTTGAACCTTCAGTTTCAAAAAATAGAGCTTAAAATTGAATTTTTTAAGCTTCAATGCCGCAAAGTTTCGGGGCACAGCGCCCGAATCCTGCCTTTTCTCTTGACGGTGTTAAAGATAACCTAAATAAAAATGTTTTTAAAACATTAATTTCGAAACATTTCGGGAGAGAGTCCTTGCTAATGTTACTACCAAAGATAGTCTAAAGTAAAGATGGCTTAAGGTTTCAATTTTGAAAAAAGGTAGCATAAATAATTTTAATTATGAAAAAAATAATGGAGGGAATTTTAAAACTTCGCAATTTTCTATATTTTCCAAAAATTACAATATTTTAATTCAATTTGAAAATTTCTACTTGTTTTACAGTAATAGCGAAAAAAAAAACTGGGGGGGGGTGGGCTAAGCTTGATTATATGGGCCCCCTCCGAAATAAAAACCTATATACGCCACTGTAATCTCTCATCAAGTTATCATGTAAGTGTGCATCAGCTACAAGTGTTTTTTAAATGATAATTTTACAAAATTTAGATAATTGATTGTATATAAAAATTTAGGACGCATTATATATTTTTAATACTTACAAAAACCCATGGAAAAAAACAATGTTGAGAGAAATCTTTAGTATATACTTTTTAACTTAAAACAGATATTTCTTACAAAGTTAGTGCAATCTGTGAAACTAAGCAATTCAGTATTAAAATGCCAGAGGCTACAAAGTGCAAATAAAGTGCCTTAAATATAATTGTTCTAGATTTCTTGAAAACAATTAAATAAATCTTTGAAACTCTTTGAAAAGTGCTGCAACTTTATTTTTTATCAAATGCATTAAGAATCAATTGCCCTTATGGCCGAGATGTTACTCTTCTGTTTTTTAATATTCACACCATTTCCTTTAAATCATTCAATGCATTTTATTTCTATTGATCATTTTACATTTAATTCAGTGTTATGTTAGTCGGTAGATTGGAGCGACGGTCCAACACTAACTTTATATCGAAAGCCAATGTCGGTTTTCTTTTTTCCTCCCAAGCTCTTTTTCCTTGTTTGTCACCGATGTATAGAACCACAAGCACAAGCAATTTTTATTTTAATTGATTTTAATTTGCAAAAGAATATATAACTTTTAAAAGGTATTGTTTGACTATTTTTCTCCTGTTATTTTTGTTGTCTTAGTTACCCTTTATAAAACCTCAAAATGCAGAATTTTAGATTTATTTTCCAAATTTTTCCCGAGAGAGAAACTCCCTACCCCTGAATTTCCAACTATTCTATACTTTATAAAAAATAGTCACTGCATCATTCTCCTCATACTCATCCGTCTCCAAGATCAATAGAAATGAATGAAGTAAAAATAAATAAAGACAGTATGAAGTGCAAAAAAAAAGGGGGGGAGGGCAAGTGCTTTTGAAACAGCGAAAATAAAGGACAAAAATAGCCTGTTTTGTCTACAACAAAGTTTTAGGGACGACAAAAGGGGAATGCCGGATGGAAGGTCCAAAACCAAAAGGTCCACGAACAGAAGATCCACGTCCAAAAGGTCCGCGGTATAGAAGGTCCAATGGCCATAAGGTCCAAGGAACATAAAGTCCAATGGCCATAAGGTCCAAGGAACATAAGGTCCGACAGCCAAAACGTCCACGAACAGAAGGTCCATATTTTTGGACAGCGATGGCATAAGGTCCGGATTTGAAGTTTATTTCTGAAACTTCTTGAGCTAATTTAAATATTAGCCATAGAACAGAAGGTTATGTTGAAACATTATTCTTAATGTCGTTATATTATTCCGTCTTACTCAGTCCTTATGGGGGGGGGGTGTTTCTCATTCTGAATGATAATGCTCATGAATAGAGCATTAATTAAAACGCTAATGAATGTAATTGTCTCTATTATTTTAAAACACAATAAAATAATAGTTATTTTATTGTTTGTTTTTCGTATTGGATGGTTATAATCTATTTAATTAGCTTATAATCCCCCCCTTTCTTTCTGCTTCCCTTGTACAACATGTTTCTGAGAATCTAATGCTAATTTTAGCCGACCCCCTATATCTAAAATAGCTTATGGCGATATTCGGTTTAAATCTGACCCTGAATATAGGATTTTATTTTGTCACACTGTTTTTAATTCACAGCACCTATTTATTGAGTTGTATTCATAAGCAATTTATTTCTTTTCAAACTTTAAGAGGGGCGGCATTTTGCCTTTTTGTCCGGGGCGGCAAAACTGCTAGGGCCGCCCCGAAAATGTCCATCAGCTGCGAAGTTTCCTGGGGCTCTGCACGTACTACAGGAAGTTTGTGAAGGGTTTTTCCAATATTGCACGACCTTTGCATAAGCTGACGGAGAGCAAACAAAAATTTGAATGGTCCAAAGAATGCGAGGATGCATTTCTACAGCTGAAGGAGGCTTTAACATCAACGCCTATTCTCTCTTATCCTCAGCCTGGAAATTCCTTCATACTTGACACTGATGCGAGCCACGAGAGCGTTGGAGCTGTTTTATCTCAAGAAATAGACGGTAACGAACATGTCATCGCCTACTGGAGCAAATGCTTATCCAAGTCGGAGCGAAATTATTGTGTCACGAGAAAGGAATTGCTCGCCATAGTTAAAGCTGTAGAACATTTCCATCATTACCTCTACGGCCGTAAATTCCTGCTCCGGACAGATCATGCCTCTTTAACCTGGCTTTTGAATTTCAAGAATCCAGAGGGCCAGGTAGCCAGGTGGATACAGCGGCTCCAGGAATATGACATCGAGATTAAGCACCGAAAAGGTTTGTCACACGGTAATGCTGACGCATTATCAAGAACACCTTGTTCCGAGAACTGCCATTATTGCTCCCGAATTGAGAAGCAGTACGGGACGACAGTCCCTACTGCCTGTCAAGTTACTGCTACTTCATCATCTTCAGATCCTGATCCATGGAGTGACGACCAAGTTAGAAAAGATCAGCTTGAAGACCCAGACCTAAAGCCTATCATAGAGTTAATGAAAAAAGACAGTCGGCGACCTAGTTGGCAAGACATTTCTATCTACAGTCCTGCAACGAAAAGATACTGGGCTCTATGGAAATCTCTCCAGTTGCGAAATGGCGTCCTGTATCGGAAATGGGAATCTGACGATGGTAACCCAGCAAGCAAAATATCTTGCCTCAGGATTGCATAAAGGTTAACGCGTCGGCAAATATCACCTTGCCTAAATGCTGCCTGAATAATGTTATGTTACTCTCTAAGAGCTGTCATCGACTAGCCCCAATGTTGACTGTCAAGGTTTATGCAGCCTAATATCAGTCGAGTTACAGGGTGGGCTCTGCCTTTGAAGCATCAAAATGCTGGCATGACAGTGTGAAATCAATCTGCATGCAAGAAGTGGTAGCTATTGTAATCTTGCATACATATTATCTTGACATTAAAATGGCAGGATACATTGATATAACAGTGTGAAATTAGTCTGTATGCAAGGTGCAATTGCTAGCAAGGTCTTTCTTTCTTTTCTTTTTTTTTTGTGTGTGTGTTATTTTCGCTTCAAATTCACGAAGTAAATTTCATTCTTTAACTATTCGTTTCATTCTTCAAGCAAATTGTTTTTTAGCTTAGAATATTTTTAAGCTGACACATGATTGGAAAGTCACATAGAGATATTTGCTTTCGTTCGATTTGCAATTTATTTGCGGATAATGAAAATTACTTCATTGATTTTAGAATAAACTTTACATATTAAAATTCATAGACTTCTTATATAGTGGCAAAAACATAGTTAGATTTTTTATTATTTATTTATTTTATTATTATTATTATTATTTTTTTTTTTTGCTTAACAGAATGAGTCGCACTATTAAAAATATAATGCAATATTTTATTTATTTAAAAATGTATGCTTCTTTTCGAATTATTAATACATAAAATGTCTGGTTAAAATTATGGAGAAATATTAATAAATATCGCAGATAATAAACAAAAAATCTAAGTCCATTTCTGAATGGATGTCAGCTTAAAAAATACACTTAGACAAAAAACTAATTTATTTTCAAGAATAACATAAATAGTTATTGAATAAAATTAAACTTACTAGCGAGCTTGAAGTCATTTTATGGTAAAACCGTGACTGCGTATAATCCCTTGTCTGCTTTGTTTAAGAACGAAAAACTTTATTTTTGCCCATTTCTGCCATTGATCGCGATATTTATTATGTATAGCACTTGTTAAATAAAGGCAGTTAAGAATGATTCAAATAATTTCTAATACAATCATATTCCATGCTTAAACAAACAGATTTTTAACGAAGCCAAACTGCGTATCTTACCACGTGCAAGCTAACTCGCTCTCATGTTCTTGATAACGCCGAAGAAAAAAACCCACGATACAAGAAACTAGGAATGCTGGGAATAACAGTCCGCGCATGCGTCACTTTCAACAAAGATCCAGGTGGGTCAGGAGCGTGGGTCTTTGTTTGCTAATGACCCTGACGGCAACAGCATGAAACCAGTGTTTCTCAACTGCTCCTTTTGAATCCTGACGCTGACAACATGTATGCAGTCTTAATATTGCAGGAGGAAATCAGTATGGATATTGAAAGATGAATATAATCTTGCACACGTGCTGTTTTTGCAATATATACTTTTTAATCTTTATACAGTCTGTATGCAGTAATTTAAATTTAATACTGACGCCATCAGTACATT
>JAXGGA010022559.1:0-14788 GCA_038373865.1 Uloborus plumipes
CAAAAGTATATTTGGAGCATTTTTTTTCTTTTAAACTCAACTGATCCTAAAAATTTTAAGTATTAGTCATAGAAATTTCGTGCATTATTCTTCACAATGATAATAAAAACAATAAACATCGACAAAGATCAACCAGCAAACGATAAATTAAAAGCTAAATTCGTTCACTCAAGCCATTTGCTGCAATTTATATTGAAATAAATTAATAATGAAGTAAAATATGTTTTGCAGACGATAAATTTAGAATGGTATCCTGTATTTTAAGGAAAGGACTCGATTTCTCATTTGATTGACAGGTGCCATCTTATCACGGTTTTTAATATTTCATTTGACTAATTTTAATAAGGCTTGGAGTTTGGATTGTTACAAAAACAAATACATTTTTAAAATTATTAAGGGAAAAAGAACGAAATAAAAACGTAACCATGGTAACAACATGAAAAGTTGATTTCCGTTGATAAAATAATTCATTTCATCTCTATTTTCAAACAAATTTTATTCGCGAGCAAAGCCATTTTAGAATCGTTTGGCTTGCTTTACTGAAGGTAAGCCTTGAATTTCGGGATTCTAAAAACAATTGTTACAGCTCTCCTGATGATCGTAGAAACTTCGAAAAAACTTCATTTTGTGCAGAAAATTCCAAGCTTTCAAATGACATAAGACTTGAAAATGTGTGTGAAATATTTCTTCCCTATTTTATCGAATTTCCGCTAAGAATTCGAATAGAAAAAGAACGAAATGGAATTTTCGAAAAATCGCTTCGAGGTGCAAAACTACATGCTACAAACTAATTTTGTGCCAAGTGGCATGAAAATCGACCGAACGGTTTTGGCGCTACGCGCGTAACAGACAGACAGACAGAAAGAAAGAAAGAAAGAAAGAAGGACAGACAGAACCACCTTCAGCTTTATTATTAGTAGAGATTATACAGGGTGTCCACTCCAATCGTGGACCAATAGCTAATTTCTAAACCGTTAGAGATAAGCATATAGTTTATTCAGGAAAAAATCTCCAAATTATGAAAGGAATTTTGGGTCTATTCAATGTTTTTCAAAAAATCAAATTTTGAAAGAGTTACGAAATTTAAATTTTTATACAGCCCCCAGTCCTATCAATCATATTTAGTAAAACATTCTTGACACTGTAACGTTTAAAACTAAAAAAAAATCACTCTTCTACCACAAAAATTGACCGAGTTATGACGTTTTGAAAAATCAAGATTTTGAAGGATTTCGCATACGGTCCCTTAAGCGACCTCTCGATGACGTCATGAAACAATGCAAAATCTTAATTTTTCAAAACGTCATAACTCGGTCAATTTTTGTGGTAGAGGAGTGATTTTTTTTCGTTTTAAACGTTACAGTGTCAAGAATGTTTTACTAAATATGATTGATAGGACTGGAGGGCTGTATAAAAATTTAAATTTCGTAACTCTTTCAAAATTTGATTTTTTGAAAAACATTGAATAGACCCAAAATTCCTTTCATAATTTGGAGATTTTTTCCTAAATAAACTATATGCTTATTTCTAACGGTTTAGAAATTAGCTATTGGTCCACGATTGGAGTGGGCACCCTGTATTTCATGGTTATGTTGGTGGTTGATCCAAAATCAGTAATTTGGTAGTACTTCCGCCAATTCTAGTGCCCTACAAATTACTTGATGTATGATTGATTCCATGTGTTAAAGCTCTTTGTATTACAAAGATCCTTTTACTAAGTTTTTTCTTATGTATTTAAATATATTTTCTGCGTTTTATAAGCTGAAGACTTTCAAATGAATTTTCTGTTTAAAAGTTTAGACATTTTTTAAAGATTTCAATTTTTGATGTAAATTGCAGTGCACCTAAATTTTTGAAACACTTAAATGTATGATTTTTCTCTTAATTTTTTAATTCTAAATTTTCCTTTCATTACAAATAGGCGAATCTGAGTCGATTGGGGAGCCATGAATATTTTCCTGTAGTAGGCGACGGAATTGCTAAGTGTCCTTTTGATCCAGAAGACAACGCCACTGCTGTGTGGGTAGGTACGTATCGGACCAAATTTTGAATTTTTTAAATGGCTATTGAATAGTAATTTTTTCAAGAAGTTTGTTACTTGTTTACTGTGGAATTATTTACAATGGATTATGCGTACATGTTTAAAGCAAACATTACAAAGTATTTTATCTGTAAAAATGTTTTCATAAACACACCGGGCATTCCCATTAAATATATTTCTAAGATATTCTGTGCTTTTAACTCAACACTTTTTTTAAACACTAGACGCCAAGGCGGACGGCTCGTGCAGATCGCTGTATCGGGTTTTCAGCGAGCGCACCCTTAGAACCATTTCATTCTCAAAAATATACTTCGGTAGCTTCGCATCGCTGTGACTTCTTGAACCAATCTATTGAAAAGACGCTCCGTACGCAATTCTCAAGATCGAGTTATTCCCCCGTACTGAGTATCAAAAAACCATTTAATTTTTTCTGATTACGCTCATTCATTCCTTAGGACGAAACGTAAAGAGCGAAGGAAATTCAAAGATGTTACGATTCATTGGTGTTCCCTGTGTATGATTTTAGTGCAAATATAAAATTTTTAAAATGAACTGAAATTATGCAAAATTATAACTTTTATGAACATGAAGTAATCAAACGGGTGCAATTTTTGATTGCAAAAATTTTTAATTTTTTTGAAACGAAATCAATTTTTTACATGTTATTCTAATATTTTACTATATATATATATATATATATATATATATATATATATAAATTAAATTGACAATTTAGTCTGCATGTTTACTAGTTGTAATTAATCTTATCTTATTTTTGACACAGAACATGGCAATCCATCCGGCCTTCCTGGACTGTACAGCGGCACCGTGGCCGAATTCACAAAAGCCGACACGGTGATCTTTCGGACCAACCTCTACAACCTTACCACGGGATATGAACTCCACCCGTTTAAGCGGACCATTAAATACGATTCCAAATGGCTTGACAGTAAGTACCATAAGTTACGCTATTGTCACGTCGTGTCATTTGTCTGTTGTCAATTCTGCCGCACATGAATGGTCGCCTTTCTGGCCGTGAGGTAGATTGATGTTTTTATTAGAATTGCTGCATAAACCCGTTCTATTTTTCTGTGATACTTTGTCAGACCTGGGCTATTTTTCGTAGCTCATTTTTTAAGAAATCAGACATTCTTTTTCCGAATGAAGTTCATATTTTCGAAATACTCTTTTCTAAATCCTTTTTTTTTTAATAAAAATTATTTTGAAACGCTTTTATGAATGCTCTTGCCTAATAAATAATGACTAGTTATCGAGTTATTTAAATATGCCATTATTTAATTCATATCAGGACAAAAGAGATTCTGAGCTCAGGGCCAAATTACATGCTCTTTGTATGCAGTCACAAAGAAAGTTCGAAAACGAGAAAACTTTCTGGATTTAAAATTGGCGAAATCCTTTCGTTTGCTTTTACCGTTATGTAAAAGAACGCAATAAAAGTTTCGAGATAATCCGGTTCGAAATGCAGGGATCGTCAGAAGCAACATCGTAATTTAGCGGTAACATTCCTCAGATCTTCGTAAAGACGCAGAACGGGGAGGGACCTCTTATGTTGGTGAGGGAATGCTATTTTAATAGTATTTTCATATTACAGATTGATAGGCATTCTGTTTTTATTGTTGAAGAGGTTTCTAGAAACGATGGCTACTGAAACTTACTCGTTTTTAATTGATAAATTTATCTAACATAAATAAAAAAAAATATTTTGAAAATGACGTTCATAATTGCGTAATAGTTGATTTTAAAACTAGAAAACTAAAAAATGCATACAATGAAAATGCGCCATAACTTTCTAGTTGCCTCTAATACATCTTCATTTTTTCTATTTCAGAGCCTAATTTTGTGGGTTCGTACGACATTGGTGAGCACGTGTATTTCTTCTTCCGAGAAAGTGCAGTTGAGTACATTAACTGCGGAAAAAGCATCTATTCTCGAGTTGCTCGAGTGTGTAAAGTAAGTTGCATTTACATTTTTTAACTATTGAAGAACGAGGGTGTATAAAAGTAAGGTAACAAGTCCATACATCATAAAAATTTATTCAGCAACTGCTATGTATATACAATGTAAAGAGGCAAAGGTATATTTCCTATCTCTACGTTGTGATCATGCTTTTCGAGGTATTTCTTCCAGCGGTACACCAAACCATCGAAACCGACATGAAATAAATTATTGTCAAAACTGAAACTATGTTGGTTCTGAAATGCTGACCTCCGAAGTGCATTTATAATGGTCTGAAGCGATTGAAATCACTTGGCACGAGATAGGGACTGCACAGTTAGGCTGGTTCAATACCTCCCTCCAAAAATGCTGTAACAAACTGTACTTATCTATACGACCATATGCAGTGGGCATTGTCGTGAAACAACAAAAAGCTTCTTGTGAGCAGTCCTGGTCGTTTACGACAAAATTGACGTCACTACTCGAAACTGACCCCGTGTGGCGCAGTAATGAGCAGCATTTATGGTTATCCATGTTTAAGTTAACACTGCTATCCTCTAATTGATATTTTTGTCCTGATAGTAGATACCCAGCTAACGGTACTTTTTAAAAGCTCGTATCATCTTTGTTATCTTCAACGTGATTTTTATTGAAACAGAGAATCTGCAATCTGATCAGAGCTCTTGTTGCCTTATTTTTTGAAGCTTTAGCGTATTTTTTAAGAGTAATAACCATGTTTACTCGACATATAAAGCCAACATCTTTTCGGAATAAAAACTTTCTACAAAATGTAAGTTTACCTCATACTGATTATATTGATGTGTTTGAGATCATTTTTGAGCATGTAATACATTTATTTAACTCCTTCAACGTACCTAGCAACGTTTTCCTTTATTTTCCCCAAAACGCAATACACAAGGCTATGTTGATAATTGAGTTTACTTCCCTGATAACAACTCACTACCACTTTTAATGACCAAGGATAGTATTTTCAATTTTAATCATGGCTCCCTTATGTTTAAGTAGGGCTTAAAGATTTTAAAACAAAACCTTTTAAAATTTGAGCTTATCAGATATTGTATACTACCTTGAGGTAATCGTTAATTCCACTCTCCCCTATTACAAAGTACCAACTAAGATGAATGTATATACTTTTTGCCGTAAGGTTTAAAATAATAGGGAAAAAGTAACTACTACAACCAAGGAGATAATTAACTGTTATATCCAACATGAGATTGTGAGGAAAAAAATGTAAAAAAATATGCCGAGGAAAAAAATTCATTAAATACCTTTTACCTATAATGTAGTTTGAAGTAATTCTTCTAAAAACTATCATAGATGTAATACGTGTATAGGGCGCTCGCTTTTGTTTCAAGAGTTTTTAACCCATCTTTTATTTTCCGAAGTTTGCATTAATATAACTTTTTTTCCACTGAAAATAGATACTTAATACGATGCGTAAAAGAATTTAAACGGTTTAGAAAGAAGCTTTTCTTTCTAGAAAAAGCTGCTCGATAATGTTTTTTCCTTTAATGTGCTTATGATTTAATTTTCAACTGCGCTACGTTAAGACTTTTATAAATTAGTTAAAGGCTTTCTCCTCGTTTCTATAGTAAAAAGGAAAGGCTTTTTCTGCCTTAAATATATATTAAGAACATTTTAGTTGTCGATGGCATGAATTTTTAATCACTTTGTTATTTTCGTAAAATGCTTTTGTTTTAAAGTGGTCCGTCAGTCTTTTGCGTACCTGAAATGTTAATGGTAAGATGCTAAAACTTACCTTATATTGAGGTTTTTTTTTTTTTTTTTGTAAAGGCTTTTTACAAATGTATTAATTTCCGTAGATGGCATTTGAAAAAATCCCTTTTTAACGTAGCACTGTATTGGGTAAAATCCAAGTCAATTTAATTACGTAATACAGCTGAAAAATTAAGTTGCAGGTAAACATTTGTTTGATTTTTCTGAAGCAAACGTCTACTCACACCACTTGAAACAAAATTATAAATCAGTGCTACTTTTACTGTTGCTTGTTTAAAAGTAATCAGAAGTGGAAAAAACTCTAAAATCAGTAAAGTAAAAATGAAGAAAAAGTCTTGCTGTTTTATCCGTTGTCGTTAACACTATTGTATCTGCCTAGGTAATTGAGTAAGATTTATGTTTATTGAACGAAATAGAAACTTGACTTAATTGTGAAAACTTTAGTAAACTATTTCGTTAAAACCGTCACGAAACTTTCTTTTATATATATTACTTGTTTGCCCTGTAGTTACATATTATTATGATAAAAGTCCAGAGATATTTATTAAGCAATCACGCTTTATGATAAAAATGTTCTAACACTTAGGAACTAGAGAAAATTACAACGTTAAGGAGTCACAAATAAGCAGGGATACTGCAGACACGTGTTTCGGCGTTACAAGGAATGCCTTTTTCAATGCAAAAAAAAAGTTTGAGCTTATGGATGCACACAGACATCTGACAAAAGCAACCTGTGTATCCATAAGCTCAAAATTTTTTTTGCATTGAAAGAGGCGTTCCTTGTAACGCCGAAACACGTGTCTGCAGCATCCCTGCTTATTTGTGCCTCCTTACCGTTGTAATTTTCTTTCCATCAATAGCACAAAGGTATTTGTAAACTTTACTTAGGAACTATTTACATCTAAAACTAATCAGCACTCTAATTGAATCGTTTATTTCAAAAACCATTCGCTAAATAAAATTTCTGATTTTGAGAAAACATTTAGAGCATTACATCAAATTATTCAGTCGCAACTGCGACACTTTTTACTGAAAGAGACATATCTAAATGTGCGTACATTTTAGTTTAAAATGTTTTACCATTTATAGGCAATTTTAAAATAAGACTAAAAATTCGTTTTCGAACTTGTAGAGATTGTCTGTTGACTGACTTTTGAAACAAACGGTTCAACTCCCGTGGAGTTTACCAAATATTACTCGAACCCATATGCAGTATCGTTTGAAGTACAGTAGCCATAAAAACATTCATAAAACTTCCGAACTTCAAAACTTCCTACTGTTCATATTGGATATACGAGTAGAAGGTGGTAAAAATGAATGGACAAAGTGTTGACATTTTTAAATGATAGCATTAAAGCTGTTCAAGTTTTTAAGTTCTGACATTATTTCAGCAAACGAGTGATATATAAAACTTTGCGGAATGGTAATTTTCCCAATAAGCAAACAAATACATAATGTGAATTTATAAAGCAGTTATAAATAACTTAAAATGCTGAAATTGTTTCTTCTTGAGAAATTTTGCTGAATATTACCTCACCCACAAAAGATTGCGAATTGTTTTACATATATCCTTTACTTTTGATGCATAATGCTTTTTATTTCTATTCCTTATAGAAAGACACTGGTGGAAAAAACATACTGAGCAAAAACTGGGCATCTTTCCTCAAAGCTCGCCTCAACTGCTCAATACCCGGAGAATTTCCATTCTATTTCAATGAAATCCGTGAGTATATTTTTTAATTCCTTGCTCTTTCTGCTGCATGTGAAACCTTCTTTTCTTTGAAAGAAGTTGTGCATTTTCTTTCAGTTTTCTTATAATTAATAGGATTTTCCTCTTTTAATTAATAAGGAAAAGGCCGCAGCTTTGCTCTCCAAAAGGCATGTCGTAATTAAGAGATGAGAAAACGGCGAAATTGCATCGCTGCCGAAGATATTACTTTAGAATTCTATTTCTTATGAGTTTATATTTTCCTTCCCGTAAAAGGATTGCTAGCTCAAATTTCAACTTTTTTTTTCGTTTATTGCGTAAATGAGAACGGCCTGCTTTTTTAGTTGAAGTTCAGCTGTTTTTCTTAATGGTTCCTGAATTTAATTCATCTTGGACTTTCAAACATTAATTTGTATATTCAGATTTCTAAAGGTTTTAGCTTGAAATAATTTTCTAAATCAACGTTTTATTAATTCAGAGAAATGGATGGAAAAAAAACATTAATTTTTTCATCCTTTTCACTGAAAAATCAAAAAACGATTTATGGTTTTTAAAATTTACTCAGTTTTTTGAAACGATGCAAATAAAGTTTCGTATTTAATGAGAATAGCCGAAAGGATTTCTGTTTAATCAAACATTTCTTAAGTAAAAATATTTTGAAATTTCCGTAATTTACCAACTCTCCGGAATTTACGTATCTAAAAATTCTTCTGAATTATTAAAAGTGGAAACACTACAGTTTCGCTTAAAATCTCAAAAACAATCATTTGTTTCTTTTCATTTAGACAGTATTTCTGTTTATTTTAACATTTTCTTGTGCGCGTTTTTTTTTTTTTTTTTTTTTTTTTTTTTTTTTTTTTTTTTTTCACACATAAAAGAAGTTTTTTACTGTTATTATTTTTAATGGCAAGATTACAATACAACTGCAGCAAAAATACGGAACATCAAGTAAAGAACAAGATCAGCTGATTAATAACTAAACAAATAAATAAATAATAATAAATGAAGCGGAAATGGACCACTTCAATTTAAAATTGGTAGAATGAGTGAGAAAATAATGACTTAGTTCAAAAAAGATTTAATTTCCTGCCTGATTTTTCTGGTGCTATCTGTTATAAAATAAAGGGGGTCCGTTTACGCTTCAAGGTCACCTGTCATCTCTCTATGGTCAGCTATTGTAACGTTTCACTTGAATCCAAATTTTGGAATTTGCGATTGCATTTGTGAGTTGCGATCATCCGTGTTTCACTTGAATCCCTTACTTAGATCGTTCTAGCCAGGAAACCATAAGAAAGAAAACTATAATTTTTTTTAATGAATAGCAATCGAAGGAGCATTATAAAGCATGTTTCTAAAAGCATACATTTTCCCCTTGTGTAACCTCGTTATCAAAAAAATATCAGCTGAATTTTTTTATGAAAAGCCGTAAAAAGAAGTTTAGCGAGTTTCAGTTAATAATGGCAGACATCTTTCGCGCGATTTGTAAGTAAATGCCCTTTACATGCAGACAGTGAAATGACGTCATCAATTTCTCGCCAAGTCCTTAAATTTGGCGTTTTTCTTAATTTCGGCCGATTTTAAGACATATCTCGATAACGAGTAGACAAGGGCACTACATTTCTGCGTCAAAAATATGTCTTGATGTTCTCTTTCGATTAGTACTCATTTGTACTTTTTCATTATTACACTAGTCCTATGATTCCCTGGTGAAAGCAAGATTATTTTTGAACTCCTTTGCAATGATTTTTTTTTTTTTTCGTCTTTTCATTGCTCCTAAGAACATACAGAAAGGGGAGATGATTGTAGTGGCAAGGTATAAGGGTCACCTGATCAGTGCGTCTAACTTTACATTAGACTAAGGCCCCTATATAGACGAGCCGACGCATCAAGATTAAGTTTCACCACTTTGGATCCAGCTCGCGTATGTCTTTTCTGGCGGTTGATGAATGGTTGTCTTTTCTGGCAAATTATCACGCTTTAGTGAATTTTCAGTGTGAGCAATTATTAGCGGCACGTGAATTTGGCATAGCTTGGCAATGTCTGAAATTTTTCTCTGGTAACCCTAATGAAAAAGTGAAAGTAAAAGTAATGAATTGGATCCAAAGTGGTCGAACTTAAGCTTGATGCGTCGGCCTGTATATATAGCGGCTCTACATTAGACGTCAGGGCTGCACGTAACTGTGTGTGCGTGTATGGTGGCCCCATGTATTGATAAAGAGACTAACGCACAAGTAACGTTTGACGCTGCATAGCGACAGTGCGGTTGTTGTACGCCGGCTAGAAGGCTGTGACGCAAGTTATCGCCCACTACGGAACATTTTTTGAAAGAGATTTGTAGTCATTATATTATATACTAGTGGATATGCCCGGGGTCAAGCGCGTATGTAAGGGGTGGTCCCAGGGGGTCCGGCTCCTTCCAAAACCAAGATTTTTTTTCTTTTTATGCAATAAAACGTAATTCGGTTGGCTTTTGTTCATAAATAATTTTCGAGTAATAAGCTCTATAGAAAAATAAATTGATAAAAATAACCCATTCTGTTCTCTATCATTATCAAACACGATCTAAAATGAAGCTGCAGGATCGAAAAAATTTTAGAAGGATTTCTTGAATCCTCTCTATTCCTTTTACGTCACCAGACATAGCTTAAAATTGCGTCTTTAAAGCTTTAGTTTCAGAAAATTTCCAAGGGAAGCCCCGAACCGCTAACGTCATCAAAGACAGTTTAAAATTAATTTCCATTTGAAAAAAAAAGTTCCAAACGAAGCAAAATACTCCCCTTTTCCCTTTCTTTATCACCTCTGAAAAATTGATCCATCTCCGAAAAATTGAAGATCTGGCATTACAGCAGTTCAATAACTTTAGATTGCGAAAAAAAAACAAAGTAGAGTGGAGGCTAAGCCTGATCGGCCCTCTCCAAAATTTTAACGCATATACGCCACTGCCCGGCGTCGCTAGGGTTAAAATGCAATATGCGAAATCCAAGAAGGTATTTTTTTGTGACAACGTGGTCAGTTAAATTGGCTTGAAAGACACCGTGAAATCAAACTTAAATGTTATTTATCTGTGAGTTTGTAAAAAACTTTTGTTCGTTAAAAACTAAAAACTTTTTTACTTAAAAAAAAAAAACAGGAGTATTATATATTTGAGAGTGAATACTCACGAAAGGCACATTTCGTAACTGTTATAATTGAGAGAAGCCTCAGAAAACTACGCGAAGCAAAGATAATATCAAACAAAATTGGCTATAGAGGGGAAGTTGAGATGAAGCATTAAATAATGATTTGAACATAGGAAATCCTTTAAAAAATTAGAGATTTTATGAAGAAGTTTCTACTAAAATTCGAATTTAAAAAACACTACCTGTCAGAATTTTTTCTAATTCTTCCCTTGATGTGCTCAGTGAGGACACAAATAAACTGAAATGTTTAGCGAAATAATCAGGCGAATAGTTTTTTAATCTGTAAAGGACATACATACATATATACTGCCGTGGGCAGGTAAACGGCAGTATCTGCAAAAATGAGTTTTCGAGATATTTGAAGAAACGCGTTTTTGATTTCCCACAAACATCTATGAAACATTGAACTTCGAACATAGGCGATACTATATGTTTATACCGATATATTTTTTGGGTAATCGATTTAATTTTGATTTTGCAAGCGCAGAGGGAGGTAAAGCAGATACTGCCGTTTACCTGCCCTTTTCACTCTAAATGTCATGCGGAATTGACTGGCAGTCGGCAGTAACTGCACAGTATGCTACTAAATGTCCAGTATTTACATATTCGACTACATGCGGAGTAGATATGTTATTACGAAATATATTATTGCATTGTGAATGATATGTTTTATTTAAAAATATACATAAATACCGCGTATCCACTTGATATAGATTTAATATAAACGAACGCGAAATATAATTAAAAAATATAATGAAACTGTATTGTATTATGCAAAATATGAAGCAAAACTTGATGATTCTTCAGCCATTTTTACTTCATTTTACTTAGTAAAGGAAGTATTGTGATCACAAAGAAAATTTCACTCAAAATTTGGTCTAAATTTTGATTTTGCTCACCCCCGAATGAACGTTGAGTAGTTTTTTCGACCTTTCAGTACGTGCATATGTACCTACTAACATATAAACAGCCAAAATTTCCTTTTCGACCATGCCCCAGTTAATTACGACGAGTTTTCTCGTGACGTCTGTATGTTTGTATGTATGTGCGTATGTATGTATGTATGTTTGTATGTATGTCGCAAAACTCAAAAACTTTTTGCCGTAGAAGCTTCTAGTTTGGTATGTAGACTCTGAGGGCGGTCTAGTTGTGCACCTCTCCTTGTGGTTGCATTCGAATGTTCCCAAGGGGGTCTTTTACCCCTTTGTGGGGTAAATCAATGTTAATTTCAATGCAGATTGAGTGATGTGATTTAATGCAACTACTTGGCGATATATCGCCAAACTTTTGGTCGCCAAGTGTTTGCCGCCAAGTTGGCGACAAATTTGGCGAAAAAATGATTTTTTTTTTTTTCATTTGGATTCAACTTGGCGTTATTGGGTACATTTTGCGAAAAATTCACTGAATCATGTTAAAATCGGCGATATTTAGAAAATAAATCATTGTAAAACATTAATTTGCATTGATTCGTGACAAACTGGGGGTGTAAATATTTGAGTTGTTATCTTGCTCACTCTAATGCACTATTTTAACACTTGAGGCATTTATTATGGAATTTAAACGTAAAAGGAATTAGTGTGGCGTTCACACCAGATGTTTTAAAATAACTACAAATATGCTAATGCTTTGTACTTTGCATCAAAACAAGAAATCATTTTGAGAAAAAGAGCGCTTGAAATGCTCGTTGTGCTGACGATTTTTTTTCATAGTACTATTAAAAATGCAACAGCTAGAGATTAAACTACAAAAACTATCGTCTGTTAGTATGTATTCAACTGTAATCAAAAGAAAACAAAACAATGTGAATAAAATCATTTCATTGTTGCATTTTTGTTTGTCGTCTGCCAAGTTTGGCTTGTGTACCTTTGAAATCGCGAAAAATATTGTCTGCTAGTGGAGAGAAACTTTATTTGAAAGAAAAAAAATCTGGTATGGACCCCACACTACTTCCTTTTATGTGTAAATTTCTTAGTAGATGCCTGAAGTGTTAAAATAGTGCTTGGAATGAGCAAGAAACAATTCAAACATTTACGCCCTTAATGTGCCACGAAAAATGCAAAAAATGATTTACAACGATTCATTTTCTAAATATCGCCGATTTTAACCTCATTCAGTGGATTTTTCGCAAAATACCGCCAATAGCGCTAAATTGAACCCAAACTCATAAAATAATTTTTTTCGCCAAATTTGTGGCAAATTTGGCGATAGGTCACCAAGTTGGCGACAAGCACTTGGCGACCAAAAGCTTGGCGATCTAATGGCTCCAAATTGAGCCCAAATAAAAAAATAAAACATTTTTTTTCGAGAACTTGGCGATATGTCGCCAAACTGGCGGCAAATACTTGGCGACCAAAAGCTTATTGATATATCGCCAAGTGGTCGCGCCAATTTATATCTCTTAAGTCTGCATTGATATTAACACTGATTCACCCCATAAAGGAATAAAACACCCCCTTGGGAACATTCAAGTGCAACCAATGACCTCCCGTGACCTCCTATTAGGGCGCCCCTACTTTCTCTCAGTTTAGGTACAAAGGAAAACGGTTTTTGCGGCTTGATGCAATTTTTGCACAGCGATTCATATTATGTTCATCCTGCAGACATGCAGATACTGCCGTTTACCTGCCCACAGCAACGAAAAATGCAGTTACTGCTAATTACCATTGGTTAAAAAACAGTTTTTTTTTCATCGGAAACCAAAAAAAGATGCTTGTAGCATAAAACTAATGTAACATAGATTTCAAAAATGCAAAAAAATGAAAATCGAAAAATTTGCAGTTACTGCCCTTTACCTGCCCACGGCAGTATAGATAAATACATTCATTTTTATATATAAAGATGCTTAATAATTACCTTAACTCTGAATTAAATTTCAACGCTATTTTTAGTTTCTAAGTCTATTTATATTTATTTTATAAATTTATTTATTTTTATTATTTTCAGTACTAATTTAGACGTTGAACATTATTCCAACTGAGGTACTTTCGAAACATTATTTGCAATTTTTCGTGCGTTTTTCAACATGAATCATAAATTTCTTTTCAAAGCATTAAAGTAATAAAATATACCTAAAGATAAAGTAGATTGTCAAATGTAAGAAAAATTTCCTCCCGAAACATCATTAGCTTTGATTTAATATCAAAAATAGTGAACCAACTTCTATTACCTGCTGTGATACCCAAGATTTTTATTCAAATACATTTTTCAAAGAATCATAATTTTCATCCCATTAAAATCCTTTTCAATATGCACAATTTTTCAACAACAGTTTCTCAACAGAAATTCTGCTCATAGAAAGATGCATATTTAATTTCTTCGTTGGATGCTTATAAATATCATTCATTCTGGTAAAACTATTTTATAAATTATAGTCGCACAGCGAAAGTTTATTTTTCAAAGATTAATATGGAAAGAAGAGCCTCAAACAACCGAAAAGAAAAAAAGAGCTCCGAATATCTAAAGCGAAAGAGAGAATGAATTAAATGCTGTTTAAAAAAAGGATTTTCGAACATCATTCACGTTCTAAAAAAAATGAATCATTTTCTCGTTAAGCTGTGTAAATAATGCACGTCTGTCTGTTTTTTAAAGCTCAAATTGCACGATACATACGAACGAAAATAAGTTTTTATTGCAGCTGAAATTTCAAAGAAAGAATATTAATCCCTTTTTACTTTTAAACGAAAGATGCAAAAAACCTTTGATTAGTTTATTCAAAGACTCAACCAGTGTGAAATCATTAAGAGGATTTGAATTGTGTTTCAAATCATAAAGACACCGTTCAACGATTATTTCAAAAGCTTACGTTTTTTTCTGTGCTTTTCCTGAAAAAACAATATATAGACAGTCGGCTTTCATGAAACAAAAATTTCAAGTGAACAAAAATAAGCATTCGAATTTGGCTGCTCCCATTCATTACCAAACCTTTTATCCAAATATCATACAACTTTATCCATTATTCATGTCATTAAAATGGTTTATTCGAATCTAAGCTACTCTTTTTTTTAATATGGCAAGCGAAAGATGTATTTTTTCTTTTCAATTCTCATAAATACGGATTCATTAAATTACAGGTAATATTACCCAACGGGTGCAGATGCATTCCATGCTTGTAAATGCAGGTTCATTAATTTTATGGGGCGCTTTTGC
>JAXGGA010022560.1:0-14788 GCA_038373865.1 Uloborus plumipes
ACAAAAGAATAGATTTTTTTTTCTTTCTTTAAAACGTAGACAACTACTACGTAGCATTGCGAATTTACAGATATGAAATCATTAAAAACCGCAAGTTAACCGAAGGCAAATCTGCAAGTCGTTGTAGTACGACAAAAAAATATTTAAGGTATAAAAGAACTATTGAAATATTTCGCTTTTTAAGAAAAATTAGTAACGATGCGGAAAAGAACTGATGTTTACCTCAATAAAGCTAACAAAGAAAATGGAACTATTCACCAGATATTAAAATAATGTGGACCTAAAGGAGAATTAACTTTATGTTTGTGGTTTGGGTAAGTGGTAGCCCTTTTTAGAGCAGTTCGTTTTTGAATCCTTATAGAAAAGTTTTGGGGAGAACAAAACTTATTTTGTCCTGGACTTAATTGATGGAAATAATTATTTCTGAAATAATGCATCACATTTTTTAAAAAGTTTGTTCAAAAAGAAAAAAGAAAAAAAAAATCAGATGAGCGTTCCACTTACCCCATACGAAGGAATAAGTGGGTTACCTATACCTTTTCCTTAAATTTAAAGCGAGCTTATCTAAAACGGAGGTAAATGGGTCTTACTTGATAAGTAGGTAATTTTTTTAGTATGAGTTAATTTTTGAAATTGCAACCACATATGAAGCATCTACTGACATTTAAATCTGTTTGATGGAAAGTTACTAAAAAAAAATACATCTGTGAAATTTAAAGAAAAGCCTATAAGGTATATATTTTACTTTTACATATGAAGCATATTTAAATGAACGTAATACCTTTAAGATCAATTTTGGTAAATTAGCGAACATTATAAATTGAAAAAAAAGGAAGGAAAGACTAAGTAGCAGAGTCTATTCTAAATTGGCTGAGAGACAGGGGTGCCCATCCCCCCCAAGCTCAATGGCGCAAATCCCCCCCAAAATTTTTCACAACCCTTTTTTATTTTATTTTTTAAAAATGTTATTTATTTATTTTTTAAAAATGTTATTTTTTTATTTTTTAAAAATGTTATTTATTTATTTTTTAAAAATTATTTATTTGTTTACCTATTAATTTTTTAAAAGTACTAATTATGCGCAAAATATAATCGCTTTTTTCCCCTTCCAGACATTCAAATTACACACATGACAAAAAAATAAATTAATAAATTATAATAACAATAAAGAAATAATTTAAATAAAAAAAATAATAATTTAAATAAAAAAGATTAGGAAATAATTTAAATTAAAAAAAATAAATAAATAAATTAGTTTTAAAAAATCCCCCCCAAAAGTTTTGATGGCGCAACTTGCGCCATAATCCCCCCCTGTGGGCACCCCTGCTGAGAGAGTTTCGGTATCACTTCATTTTTTAGTAATAATTCCAACATAATATGCACCAGGCCAACAAAAAGTTTCGCTATATTTATTTTTTCTTGCAACTTTAGCAGTATTTTTTTCATTTGTACTATCAACTTTCAATATTAGAGCTGCACAATACTTTATAGTTTTCTTTGATGTAAGTGTGTGTTTAACAAATAC
Organism: Uloborus plumipes; assembly: GCA_038373865.1. Lineage (NCBI taxonomy): Eukaryota > Metazoa > Arthropoda > Arachnida > Araneae > Uloboridae > Uloborus > Uloborus plumipes. Next base: position 1,526 of record JAXGGA010022560.1, read on the forward strand.
ATAGTCACCAGCTTTTACAGCTGAATTTTTGTAGCTGAAGTATCAATTCTTTCCAGGTCTTCATGATTACCTTATATTTTACCATAGAATCTTATCTATGACCCTGAAAAAGTTCCAGGAAGCCCATGTGAATGCAAAACCAACCACTATGGTCAAAAGTAACGGGATCAGTGTAAAAAAATATAAAAGTCATATGTGCATTTCGGTTTGGGGGAGGGGGGAGGGCGAGTGGGAGCACGTAACCCAGTGGTTTACTTCCTCCAAACAACCCTATATAAAATTTCTAAGTGAATAAAAAAAATAATTTAATTCAAATGACGTAAAGTAAAGATAATACCGGAGTTATTTTATCTGAACATATAGCAAATGTATATTCTCAATTCTCACCAATATAATATTAAAAATCTTTGAACCGTGCTTAAAAAAAGAAAAATAAATGGTAAACAACCTTGTTGAAGACATTTTTTGAAAATACCATAAAATAAAGAAATATATTTTTTAAACATCTCAAAAAACTCCGTGACACAAAGAAAAGACTATTCAATCATGGGGACATTTTTGCAATGGAAAACTTAGAGTATTTAAAAAAAAAGTAAAGTAATGAAAAACAATTTCTCACATGTGTCCCCTTTACCCCAACAGTTTTATTTTCTTAGAAACATATACTTCGGAGGGGGGGGGGGGGTCGAAAGTTTATTGTTGCCTGAAAAGTGAAATACTTTTTTGAATTTCACTACATTTGATAAATTATGAGATGCAACAGTCTGACGGATAATTTAAACATTCATTTGGCTATTGCGAGAGCTCTTACCACGCGTTCCAAAGTCAAATAAGTAACATTCATAAGAATCGGTAAAAGATAAAAATCGGTTTCTAGTTTTATTCTGAATATTTCATTTTTCCAAGCTGTTGTAACGTTGTATTACTTCCAAACTGAAAAACAAAAATTCCAACACTTCCAATAGTAGTACAATCATTCGAAGCATCTTTGAGACAATCAGGATGACTTTTACACCACACCACCACTTCATATTTTTTATAGTTTAACTCCGAGAGGGGCGGGGAGGGAGGGGACCTGTGACCTCCGAGTTTCCTGGACTTATTTCCTGTTAGAAACCTATGGATAGACTAGTTCGACCAGTTTTTAGATTTTAAAAACAAGAAAGAAAAAAAGCAAGGAAAAAATATATATATAATTAAGTTTTTTTTCAATGCTTAAAATGAAATCCTTATATAAAACTATTTCTACTTTCTCAATTTCATTTTAGGTGGTATTTAAATTCGCAGCACTTAAAGAATTTATAATTAATCTTTTACAAATTGTTTCCCTTGTGTAAATAAAAAAAAAAGATTTTTTTTCTTTAAATTAAGTTAAGTAATAAAGAAACGACTTGATATTTTTTTTCTTTTATCTCTGTATAGTAAAATAAGTTGATAAAGCTATACGAAAGATATAATAATTCGTACAAGTTCATTTTATATGTTTATCAACTTATGCGGCCTCCTTTCTGACTGCATAATTTAAATGCGCCCTGCAGCGGCAAAGAGGCTCCCCATCTCTGGTATAGTATGTTTTAACCCTTTATGGTCCTGACGGTACTCAGCAGTACCATAGACATTAAGCATTATAATATGGCTGGAATCCTGCTGGTACTTGAAAGTACCATTACATGTATTTTGCTGAGAGGCCTACAGTTAGTGGCAGAGACCGGAAACAGTTTTATTAGCGTCTAGTACTGGTTCTAGGGCCTAGGCCCTAGTGATTGTCAAAATTATACTCTGCACGTATGTAATTTGATGTATTTCAACTAAATAAAATATCATTGACAAATTAATTCAGGGCGTAAAGGGGAAAAATCTGCTTTGGCTCAAAGATGCCGTCTTTCAAAACCATAGAAACCATTGACCTAGTAACTGTCTAGCTTTTAGGCGACGATGTCTTCTGTAATTTTTTTCCAGAATAATGCATGACCACAAAAGGAAACTTCTCCAAAATAAAATTGAAAGCGACTGTTGAAGGGTTGAGTGTGTCTTGCGTAAATCCATGGTCAGCAGTATTCACGCAATTAAACCACCAAATCAAGTTAACACATTGATTCCGAACATACAAGTTAGGCAATATTACGAAAAGCTTCCTGATAAAGGTATTCATAAGCAAGAAGGGGAAAGGGAAATTGACTTTGAAAGAAACCGTTTATGCAACAGCGCTTGAAGGAGTCAACTTCGGAAAGTGTTACAAGGGCAGAAAGAAAGGTACGCTACGGTGTCAGTAGATTTCAAGATGTTTCTTTTCGCGACTACGGAAATAAACTTGATGAGGAAAGGACCTTTATTTTTGGCACCTGGTCCACGTCTTTCTGAATGAGGTAAGAATCTGCAACAGGTAAATGTTGCAGGATGAAGAAGGAAAAGTGGCATCTGTACTTTGAGGGAAGTCGAAAATCTTCGGGTAGAAGCTTCTAGATTTTTCGAAACATATGAAATTTCTGATAATGTTTTGGAAGAAGCCGTCGTAGATTGAACTCAATACTGTCAACTTTCGATAGCTCGAAACCTTATAACTCGGATATTAATTTATCTCGAAGCTTTCGTTGGGTTCTAAACTCTTGAGAAAGCTGTAGGAACTCCTACAATGAGAACTACCAATAATTGAAAGGTTTTCGCCGGTCCCCTGCTACTTCAAGTTATTAGTTAATGTGACTGTAAGTTTTGCAACTTATCAATTGCTCAGTAGCTAGACTGCCTGTCATTTTCACTCAGCAGCAGACACGCTGAACCAATATTGCCAACTAATTGCTAATTGAGAAAAGAGTAATTTTCACATCCAGCACTGCTGCGAGATTTGCAACAACAATCTTTATCTGAATAACCTCAATGTTATTAAGATAAAAAATTTATATTGAGGTTGTTAGGAAAATGGAAAAAAAAAAGAGTTCAAAAAATGTAAATGCTTTAAATATAATTGGAGGAAAGGAGTTTAATGATCAAAACCGATAGCTGTCAATGAAGCAGAGTTATTGAAATCACAGCTTTTAAAGATTAGCCATAGTGCCATTGAGTAGTGAAGCTAAAGTGGGGTTTAAGGTTCAGAACTGGATTAATTTGGAAAATTTAAGCATTATACGGCATACAGAAAATCACAAGGCGACTACTCTGTACTTAGTTATTATACAGATTAAAATTATAACCTCATTTCATTTCTCTTCTGCATAGTGGTGATCAATTGCGTAATGTGCCTGAATTTGAATACTGTAGAATGCAATGATATTCTTCAATTACATGTTACGCTCTAATGGTGACTGAATGTGCAACATAGATGTCGCTTTATTTTCTGACATTGTGATGTGACTACATCAGCAAATTTTTCAATGTCAGGACAGGACCTTTATACTGAAACGTTAGCAATTATAAATAAAACCATTTTCTGGGGTGTGTGGTGTGGTAAATGCTGCGATCAATAACGTTAAAACATATCAGAACTTTTATAAATTTTATTGCGAGGAGTCATTCGGAGAAAATGATCAGATATCTTAGTATCTGCACGCACTTCATCCATTAGAAAGGTTCTAGATACAAAATGTGTAATTTAAAATCAAGGACTTTCCGTTGAGTTGCTAAACGAAATCTTTCAGCAACTCGATGTAGATGGCTGCGTTCTAAATACACTATAAGGGATTTTTGTGAGCAACTGTCTGCTTCTTAAGTGTAATAGTTGGACAATCTACTGTAATTGAATGAAATAAGCGTCTAAAACTAAAAAAAAGAAGAGTGTTCGGAAGTGAATCGAACTGTGAGCCAAACCGAATTACATTGAATCTTTATAAAACTGTAAATCTTTAAATTAGCGCAAATCAATTAGAATAGTAAGTAGTTGCATGCCCCGAACATGGAGTTCATCAGGGAAGACAAAAATTTATCCGCATTTATTATAAAAAATATGTATAATTTTGATGATTTGAAATGAACAACACCCCTGGTTTGGTTCGTTTGGAAACGTTCGGTTTCGTAAAGCGTTTTATCATGCTGCTGACATGAATGCACGAGAATAACTTTTTTTCAGTTAAATAAAAAGCATCACATGGATTCACACGTGTGTTTCGGGATAAGCATGTCAAGGACCATCGACTTTCTTCTTTTATTAAACTAATAGTTACAAAAGCTTAACATTGTATTTTATGTCTGTAGAAGTTGTCGACTGAGAAATACATTTGAACCGGCAGTCACTTTTATCCTGCAAGATGAACAAAAAGGTTTTGAACAACACCTAAATGACTTAAATTATTTTGAAAATTTCGTCTTTGAAAATCTTGATTTTGTCCTAAATTCAAAAAAAAAAAAAAAAAAAGGTTTTATTTTATCACTCTGGATGTGTTTACTTTTTTTTTTAATTTTCTTTTTCTTTTCTGTTAATTTTGTCCTCCCTCTGTTTGCACTCATTTTTTGACAAATTGATTTCTTTATTTTTTCTTTCACTCGTTGTTCTTCTCACGGCAGCGTTGCCTGTTGTAAAAACTTTCGAAAAAATCGCTGCTGATTTTAGCGGGTTGTCCTTTTTATGTTGTCCATTATTTCGGTCATTTAGTACTCATGTTGTAATTAAGTGGGTATGGTTTGAGGGGTGAACCTTTGTTTTTTAACTGCATTGCCATTTCAGCATAGCAATATGTATGTACTTGTAAATAAGAGCTGTTTCACAATCCCCCCTCCTTCTGTGCCATAATCTTCCCTCGCTAGATGCCCTCATGAATTAAATTTGAGTAAAAATTTCCGTTCTTACTCGTAAACGGGTTGACAAGATCCTGTGGCGTGCAATGTAATTTATCCTCGTCTCACCGCTAGTTTCAAAAATAGTTAGACAACTTGTCTAATATTTATATTCCAGTGTTTCGAAACAGAGTGAATCAGATGAAGTTTCATCAAATTCTAAAATCATCAGATGAAAGCATAAGGAATAGAAATGTCAAGGACAAATTAGAAATTACGCAATAGAATGGAAGTTTACACTAGGCTGCTGGAATGCTTTCTTAATATTGAATTTTTAAGCAATAACTAGAAACACATTTTCAGTAGCTGACCAAGAGACGGAGCTTGATACGTTTTATTTCGGAGTGGAAAAGTGAAAGATAAAATAAAAGAAGCAGTTTCATTCATAATTTAATTAAAACGTCACAAAACTCGAATGTACAGCGTAAAATAATTGTTCAAATAATTATAATAATAATGGCATAGGTGAATCTGATGTTTTGAGAGTTAACTGTGATTTTTAATTGAGATAAATATTTTTTCGAAACCTTTTGTTAGTTAACTAACTTAGTAAGCAAAAAACATATTTTGAACACTTTTTTCTTTTAATTTTTAAACAAATATTTCATTTCCTTTAAACCTTCTAACCCTTTAACATTTGTGTACATATTTCGAAAATTTTTACAATAAGCTAGAAATTGCTTATTGTAAAAAATTTCGAAACATCAAAAAAAAATGCATATGGTCATTTTCTTAAATTGGACCTTAAATATTCTTTGTCGTCATATTGCAAGTGTTGTGAACCGATTTATGTGGATGGCACCAATGGATACTGAATGCCCGGGGAGGGAGTGGGAGCCAGTAAAGAAAAGATTTTTTTTCCCGTTAGAGTAATGGTAAATTTAAAATGTTTTCTCTCATGTCGAATCTTCTGTTCTTACTGACAACGTAAGTATTATAAAAGTAAGTAGATAAAAATTTTAATTGATACACACTAACTACAGCCCTTATAGAATGCCTAAAAGCTTGTGATAACTTGCTTCAATTGGATCCAGGCTCGTGGACACTTATTTGTTTGTCATTCATCCCCAATTTTTATTTCATTGACAGGGACCCCTTGCAGAGCAAGAGGTCCATGTGAATCTTTTTAGGAACTACTGTCCTAAATAAAAAAGTTTTATCTTATTTTAAAATTCAAGTTCTGCATGGGACTACATAGGACACCCAGAGCACCTCAGGCCACTATAAAAAGGAGCTGCCTTATCAGACATTTTGATTCCAAAGTTATACACTGTAAAAATAGATGCTGTTTTACAGTATAATACAGTTAATTTTATAGTAACAAATTTGCTAATTTTACAGTAATACACTGTAAAATTGCTAATTTTACTGTTTATTACTGCGCATTTTACAGTTTGTACAGTTTTTTAGTATTGTACTGTTGTTTTTACAGTATAATACAGCTAATTTTGTGGTATTAAACTGTAAAATTGTGGTAATAAACTAACATTGTGGTAATAAACTAAAATTGTGGTAATAAACTAAAATTGTGGTAATAAACTAAAATTGTGGTACTAAACTGTAAAAGTGCTGCTTTACAGTAATAAACTGTAAAACTACTAATTTTAGTTTCTTACTGTGCACATTTTACACTTTTAAACAGGAACCTCTGCTGCCAGTATTATACTGTAAAAACAAGTTTCTTTTTTGCAGTGTACTCATGATAATGTTAGCTGTTGTCTAGCGCTAGGATTTCAATTTGGAGTGCTCTACTTCTCTTTTCCAACGGTAGTGTCATTTGGTTTGAAGCCTTCCACAGCACACACAGTCATAAAGACCGGTTTCTGGGGTAGGAACAGTTCACAACGCATTCACTCAAATAAAGAACGAGAACACACACAGGAGAGAGACAGTACATCCACATCCATCCATGCCTGAGCTGGAATTTGAGCCCGAAACCTTCCCATTCATAATCTGTCTTCTCGGACCATTAGACAAGGTGGTCGGCGATAATTTTAGTATACATACACTACTTGCATAGCCGAAAACTGGTGTCCAAGCTTTAAATATGTTATTTGCTTAACTTTTGATAATTCATTCTATAATTGGAGAAGAACCATTTAATTCGGATTTGAAGCAAAATAAGGGATCAAATAGTGTTTATTACACAGAAAATATTTACCAGTAAACTAAACTGTAATTGGTTTCTGAAAATTGTTTGAACTTCATCATTGCATAAAACTTTTTTTAAAACAAAATTTATTTTTTGTTATGGCAGGAAGGGAGGGTGACACTGCAAATAACAGCCACAGGTGACACCCATTCTAGGAGCGCCACTGCCGAAAGTGACGTTTTACTCAACTTAACATTAATTATTTTGGCGACATAGCAACCAAAAAATATACTAACTTATATCCAATTACTTAACACAAGGCTGGATCCAAAGATCTCTTGAAACCAAAATGTAGGACAAGTCGACATGTCTTTTAAAGAGGTTCCAAGAGGGTCATTCCATTTTAAATCAACAAATTTTCAAAAAAGTTGTTGCATCACCATTTTTGATTTTGATGAAAATTTGCATGTGTATTCCTTTTACTTCCCAGAGCTCAAAATAGTGTTCATTTTATTTTTAAAAAATTTACCCTTTGATATATAGGCCCTTTTTGTTGTTGGCAACAGCGAAAATCGGGCGTTTTAATGCTTTGTCTTATGAACTATAACTTTTTTTCTATCAAAGATTTTGAGCTTAACTATAGCTCATTGGAAAGCTAAGAAAAAGATCTTTTTACATATGCTATCAATAAATTTCAGATTTAAAAAAAATACTTATTTTTTCAAGGTCAAAGTCCACGACGAAAATGACATTTTTTACTACTTTCGAACATTAAAAAACCCATGAAGGGTTCAAAGTAACAAGCCGATTTTTTCATCAAATATTCATAGTCATGGTTACTTACTGTATAAAAAAAATTGGCTTGTTATTCCACCCCCTTTATGAGATATGCCCCCCCAAAGTTGTAAATTTTTTAAAAAATCCAATTTTCAACGCTAAAAAAATGCATGTGGGGGGCAAGATAAAATTTTTTTTACATGTGGTATTTTAAGTACTTTTTACCAGCTTTCTAATAAAACAAAAGTTGCTTTGTTATTCAAAGGCGTTTGGCAGATATAAAGGACTGAACTTTCAAAAAATTGCACAAAAACAACACGATTATTTTCATTTTTTTTTAATCTTTTTTTTTTTTTTTAAATGTAATTATATATCTTATTCTTTGCCTTAAAGGCTAAAAAAAGACTAAGAAGAGCAATGAAGAAACATATTTAAAGTTTAATAAGATAATTTAATATTTTTAACACCTGGGAATATAGAATACCACTAAACTTGTCTGATTTTTAAACATCTGATTGCTACCTACAACAGGACTGAGCATTTCTCAACTTGTCCAGGTTTGTTCATACCATGTGGTCATCCTTGTTCTGACTTGCTCTCACATGTGTATCTTAGTTGTCTTTCAAATTCTGAAAGAAGTAGGTTGTTCAGCTAGTGTTTCTGCTGTAAAATCTTGTGAAGCTGGTGTGATTTCTCTTCATTTCAAGTTCATTCATATTCACAGAATGTTTTGTTAAAGGTAAAAGAAGAAATGCTTTAGAATCCTTAAATATAAATTTAAATTTGTCTTTCTGCATGTAAACTGTGAATAAGTTATGGATAATCCTAAATGCTCCATAGGAGTTTTTGAGAATGATGATTGTAATATTTTAAGTTACAGTAGGCAGTCTACTGTAAATAGTATTTCTGAGTACAGTGATGATGATAAAACTTTACTGCACCTGAGAACTAGGTGTAAAACTATTGAAACTGTTTGTACCTACCAGCAAGAAGTTCCATAAAGGTGGCAAAACTTGGCAAGAAATTTTTTTGCATGGTAGGTACAAAAAGTTTCAATAGTTTTACACCCAGTACTCAGGTGCAGTAAAGTTTTATCATCATTACTGTACTCGGAAATACTATTTACAGTAGACTGCCTACTGTAACTTAAAATATTACAATCATCATTCTCAAAAACTCCTATGGAGCATTTAGGGTTATCCATAACTTATTCACAGTTTACATGTAGAAAGACAAATTTAAATTTATATTTAAGGATTCTAAAGAATTTCTTCTTTTACCTTTAATAAAACATTATGTGAATATGAATGAACTTGAAATGAGAAGAAATCACATCAGTTTCACAAGATTTTACAGCAGAAACACTAGCTCAACAACCTACTTCTTTCAGAATTTGAAAGACAACTAAGATACACATGTGAGAGCAAGTCAGAACAAGGATGACCACGTGGTATGAACAAACCTGGACAAGTTGAGAAATGCTCAGTCCTGTTGTAGGTAGCAATCAGATGTTTAAAAATCAGACAAGTTTAGTGGTATTCTATATTCCCAGGTGTTAAAAATATTAAATTATCTTATTAAACTTTAAATATGTTTCTTCATTGCTCCTCTTAGTCTTTTTTTAGCATTTGAGGCAAAGAATAAGGTATATAATTACATTTAAATAAAAAAAAGATTTAAAAAAATGAAAATAATCGTGTTGTTTTGTGCAATTTTTTGAAAGTTCAGTCCCTTATATCTGCCAAACGCCTTTGAATAACAAAGCAACTTTTATTTTATTAGAAAGCTGGTAAAAAGTACTTAAAATACCACATGTAAAAAAATTTTTATCTTGCCCCCCACATGCATTTTTTTAGCGTTGAAAATTGGATTTTTTAAAAAATTTACAACTTTGGGGGGCCATATCTCATAAAGGGGGTGGAATAACAAGCCAATTTTTTTTATACAGTAAGTAACTATGACTATGAATATATGATGGAAAAATCGGCTTGTTACTTTGAACCCTTCATGGGTTTTTTAATGTTCGAAAGTAGTAAAAAATGTCATTTTCGTCGTGAACTTTGACCTTGAAAAAAGAAGTATTTTTTTTTAATCTGAAATTTATTGATAGCATATATAAAAAGATCTTTTTCTTAGCTTTCCAATGAGCTATAGTTGAGCTCTAAATGTTTGATAGAAAAAAAGTTATAGTTCATAAGGCAAAGCATCAAAACGTCCGATTTTCGCTGTTGCCAACAACAAAAAGGGCCTATATATCAAAGGGTAAATTTTTTAAAAATAAAATGAACACTATTTTGAGCTCTGGGAAGTAAAAGGAATACACATGCAAATTTTCATCAAAATCAAAAATGGTGATGCGCACCCCATTTGTTGATTTAAAATGGAATGACCCAAGAGCATTTCCAAGGATAAACGTCCCCAATGCCACATTTGATTTCCAGACTGAAAAATGAAAGGGTATGCAGAAGCAAACAATGCAGCTGAAAATAGTTTTTTTTTTAAGAGCTAATCAAAAAGAGGACTAGTTTCATGTTTCAAAATGCACTTCATAAATGTCACATGCTAATCAATGAGTTCTAGAATGTTGAAGTATTTTGTTCATTTTAATTCTCTTACCGGAAAGGAGATTCGATTTAACAGCTGCACAAAGTATTTAGCATGTCGTGCATATATATCATTGTTTGTACCCTGATTTACTCAGGTATGGAGTTTTGTAATGTATCAGGTATAAAATATACTGTGTCATGATTATGTTTTCAAATGTTAAGAAAATGTTACAAAATCATGAATCACAATACTACAGTGTTTCTAAAATTCAGATGTTTAATAATGAGTTAGAATAAGAAAAATAAACCAAATTAAAATTTTTATTGACTAAATGCTTGTTTTTGCGACAATTTTTCATAAAAGCTTTATTCAATTTAAAAATTTTAAATCTTTTTCAGGAATTTTATTTGTATTCATAAAAGAGAGTACAAGTTAGGGTATGAACTCACGGTATTAAGAACTATCGCAACATATATATATATATGCAGCATATGTAAGCACAGGATCATACCTTTCACCCAAACCGTCGTTGTTTTAACACGGATTCCAGAGTCATAATAATGCTCATCTTGGCCCTGTGATTCTATAGTTTTCTAAGGTTATTACATCAGAGGAAAAAAAGAAGTGTACACATCCAGTTTTTTTTTAAAATCGTCAATTACAGAAATTAGGCTTTCTAGAACCGTTAACAACTTTTTTTACGAGAAAACTACAGTGAACTATAAAACATTAAATGTACTGCAAAATAAGAACAAGCAATTTTGAAAAACTGTTGCTATAATTTTGCCCATTGAGGATAAATTGCTTGTTGGTAACACAACGTTGGCTAAAATTTGAATTTTGACAACCTTGACGTAAAAGTTAAACGTTTCTCACAAAATAAATGAAGAAAAAACACACAATGATCGTATGAATAAAAACTTCATTTTTTACCATTGCATAGTTATTTTTCGTCATGAATATTAGTAGGAAAATGTTTAACTAATTATTGTGAAAATTCGTATTTCCCTGTTATTTACCCCCTTTTCCTGACTCAGGTTCATCATTTCAAATTTTTCCGGGGGGGAGGGGCAAAAGGTAAATTTTTCCAAATTTCAATGTAAATTATACCAAAAAAACACAAAAAAAAGCCCTCGTATTTGTAAATACAGTAATTTCTCTAAACCAGAGGGGAGGATATTGACCACCTGTCCTGATGTCCCAAATGACGGGCTTGTCTTGGCGTGAAAGATATAATAGTCGCTTCTACTGATGACTAATGTTTAGTATATACTTTTTCAAAAAGCTGGACGTAGCAACGGAGAAATTTGAACGTAAAATAATTTTAATGATTCATTAATAAAAATTTTGATTACAATTGAGCATTCATAGAATTAAAACTTGTTACTTGAATTCACCATAAGAAGTTATCCTAAAACAAATAAAGCAATCAATATTCAATATTTTTTGGGGAAAACTGTACAATTTTGAAATATTATAACATCAAAATTACTCTTATATAATCTCGGAAAATTCCTTTTTTCAAAAATCGTATCTGCTACTTGATTTTACTGCTGCAATAATTCTTTCTAAGTTTTGATGGTCTTTCGGTTTCCATAAAGCTCACTGTAATTTATATTTCTGTCGCTCATTGTAAAAATTATGTATCTTCATGTTTTTAAAACACGTATTTGTTTACTAAATGGAATAACATTTAGTAACATCTTTTAGTATACAAGTGAAGCGAAGCACATTTCGAAAGATTGAATTAGATTGATTCAAAAAATCTAGTGACTAATAGTAGCTGAACACATATCGTCGCCACCATACTAAACTAACGAATGTGAAAATTGGCACTTTTCAGAAGAGCCAAAACACTGCATATAACTTATTCTCACCTGACGTGTTTGTTTATTTTCAATTTTTAAACTTTTATAGATATCTCTAAGTGTAAAACTAATTGTAACATTTTAATTTTAATTATTTGTAAAATTTTAACTTGAAAAACGAACTTGAAAAACGTGATTTTTCACATTCATTAATTAGTTTAGCATGGTGCCGACGATATATTTCTCACATAATTGAAAAATTGAGAAGGGTTTTTTATATAATAAGGCAAAATAAAATCATTTACAAGGAGATATACACCAATTTTACAACGAACTTTTGTTGAATTGATTGACACAATAATTTCTACTCTAAATGAATAGAACACTAACATTACTTCAGAACAGGAAAATATTATAATTCAATCAATTTTCTTATCGCTCTATTTCACATTTTTTGTTTTACTTCATTTTTTTCCTGAAAATAATATTTCGTTTTGAAAATGCTGCTTCTAGCCAGAATACGGGACTTTAGCCGTCCCGTATCAAGGTTCCCCGGAACGTGGGACAATATTTGAAAAAACGGGACTGTCCCTTGAAATCCGGGACGTCTGACAACCCTGCTTATAACTCAAAATTCAGCATTGCTTTTTGCCTCATTGTCACAAAAAACAAACACTCTACAATGCTTGATGGATCAAAACTATTTAGTTTTCATGTTTGGTATTTATTAGCTTTGTTTACATTCAGTAAGGTCATTCGTTCGTGGCAGTACGATCGGGCGTGTAGAAAATTTAGAATTATAGATCGTGCAGCAGCGCGAAGACGGGTCCTAAAAGAGATTAGATACCACTGAAAATCGTAAAAAATGTAGCAAAGTTCAAAAAAAGAAAAAAAGAAAAATTCGTTAAATAATTCAATATACTGTCGGCCCCGCTTAAACGAATAATGTCGGTTCCAAGAAATATTATTTGATAAAGTGGGATATTTAATTAAGCAGGGATCTTTAACACTGCGTCTATGGATTGGAGAAATAGTCTGTTCCGGGATGTCTTATTCGTATAAGCGAAGCATTCATTTATCTGTTACCCGATTAAGCGGGGCCGACAGTATATCGAAAAGTTAAAAATTAGGAAACGGAGAGGTAAACGTGAGTCTGTCGGTCTGTTGGTCGATATGTCTGCCCCCCCCCCCCCTTACGCCTCCCTTATTACTTTTGAATGAACAGTTTTATTCGAACTATTTTTTTTTTTTTTTTTCGAAAGATTTCGGCGGGGA
>JAXGGA010022561.1:0-14788 GCA_038373865.1 Uloborus plumipes
TACATCGGGAAGAATGACGGCCCCTGTTAATGACGCACTCATGTACCCTAGATTTGTTGCACTCTTTCGAGCATATCGACTGATGGGATGTTGGTGATAGCAAGCCGGATGTTGTTCTTCAGGCGTTGCAGGGTCCGGGGCTTGTCGTCGTAAACGATCGATTTGAGATACCCCCATAAAAATAGTCACAGGGTGTCAAATCGGAAGAGCGGGCCGGCCACGGTACGTCACCTTTCAAGGAGACGTTATCACTCAACTGGTGAACCACACCAAGTTTGTAGGGATGAAACTGGAGTTCATTGTGAAGAATTCGTCTCAGTGTCCAATCAAAAATCCCCAAAGCAGCAGCGTGTTTACGTGCCGAACGCCTGGGAGAGCGCAAAAACGACTATCTCACTTTTTCGACGTGCTCTAGGATTCTGGAAATCCGTTGACCTCCTGGGCCTCTTTTTCCACTCCCACTTTCCCTGAATGTTTTCACCCACAAAACAGTCGATTCCTAGAACAACGGGCTGAATTTTGAACCGAGTTCGGAAGGCACGTTGAGTGGCGACCACCGAAAGATTATTTGAAAGGTAAGATTCGGCGGCGAACGCTCGTTGCTCCTTTGTCCAACGCATGGCGACAACTATACTATGAAATAACAAAACTTCAGGACCCTCTTTTTAAAATGAGACTCTTCCCACTCCTTTCTGACCACTTCTTGCTAATTAGCATCCAATTGAAATCAGCAAGTTTCTCTGTCGCACCCTGTAAAATCAATCGCACTGGAGTCAAGCATGGTATAACTTTGATATACCCCCCCAAAAATTACTCGCCAAATCTGGAACTCCCTACGGACTCTTTAGAGTTGCTGTTTCCTATTTTGGTGTTGCCAATTTAGGTTTTTACAGCTAATTTAGGTTTTTGCTGTTGCCAAATTTAGTATTTTCTTGCATTTGTACCATTTTTTGAGTTTATTTTTTGAAGTTTTGTGGCAATAATTTTTGTGGCAACAGGTTTTTTGCTTGGCGAGAAAAAAAGTCGCCAAATTTCCGATTTGGGGCTTATATCAAAGTAGTTCCTCAAGCATTTCCAAACATTACACGTAAAATAAGTCCCATCATTAGTTTATATCCTTGTGACTACATTGGGGAAAATATCTTTTATACCTAACTTAGAAATTTTTTGTCTATAAACATTTTCTGTTCTCTAACTGTTGCCAAAATCAATTATCTTTTTATTTAGTCTCGTTAGCGATTATTGCACAGATGAATCTAAAAATCCTAAAAAAGCAATAAATTTCATACTTACTCCAGAGAAGCCTTGGTTCACATTTTCATTATGATTACTATTAATATTGTTGTTGCATGGCAACCAAATTTTTGCAACAATGCACTGAAAATTTAATTATTTAATGGGGAAATTAAATGAAATTTACTATTTTCCATAATAACTTTTTTAAACTAAGCTTTTTAGAAATAAATTATAGCTTATCCTGCTCTCTGTTACTGTAGCTATCTAACGGTGCAAAAATGGTTAAAATCGGTCCAGTAGTTTGGAAGATTACCCCGGACATACGGTTTCAGAAGTAGTCTTTTATGTATATACAGGGTGGTCCTAAACTCATGGTACAAACTTTTAGGGTAGGTCAAGGGCATTGTAACAATGACTTTTTGTATAGGAATGTATAGTCGCAAGTGACGTGGTGAGGCGTAAACAGGGGAAATGACAGCCGAAAGGAAAAACAAAGATTTTATTCAAAGCGTTGTTGACAATTGTCATATTTACATTAAGTGTTCAAAATTGCGTCCACCAGTAGCGATACATGCTTGACAGCGTCGGTGGAGCGATTGGCGTACACGTTCAAAGATGCCTGGCATTTCACGCACACTTGCAGCAGCTACAGATATGCGAGCGACGAGATCCTCATCTGAGTCAACTGGAGTCTCATAAACAAGATTCTTTAAATGTCCCCAGAAAAAGTAATCGAGGCTCGATAAATCGGGAGATCGGGGCGGCCAAGGGACTGGTCCACCACGCCCAATCCATTGAGCACCAAACGTGGTATTCAGATAATTCCGAACATTAATGCTGAAGTGTGCTGGCGCCCCATCGTGCTGAAACCACATGCGGTTACGAATGGCGATCGGAACATCATGCAGCAGTTGTGGTAACACTTCCTTCAGAAAAATAAGATAGCTTTCGCCACTTAGTCGCGTGGGTAGCAAGTATGGGCCAATCAAAAAGTCGTGCACAATACCAGCCCACACATTAATACAGAAACGTTGTTGAAACGCATGTGGACGCGTTGCATGTGGATTATCGGTTGCCCACACATGGGAATTGTGCGCATTAAAGACACCCTCGCGTGAAAATGTGGCTTCATCTGTAAATAGCACATGATCTACGAAATCCGGCTGCAATGCGCATTTCTGCATCATCCACTGGCAGAAGTTCACGCGGAGAGGATAATCTGCGAGATTCAATGCTTGTACTTTCTGAAAATGGAAGGGGTGTAAGCGATTTTCGCTTAACACTCTGCCTACAGTCTGATGACTCACACCTACGTTATGTGCAACAGTTCTTGTGCTTGACTCTGGTCTATCAGCCACAATGTTCAAGATGGTTTCTTCCAGCCTTGGAGTGCGTACAGCTCTTAATCGACCAGTGTCATGTCTGTTGACGCCGAAGCCACCTGTTTCACAAAGTTGACGATGCAACCGTTGAAAAATTCTGTGATCCGGCATTCGGCGATCAGGATACTCCTCGCGATACATTCGTAACGCAGCTCTGCCGTTACCATTTGCACGACCGTACATGTAATGCATGTCTGCTTTTTCTGAATTCGTGAAGTCACCCATCTTCTACGGCAGCACAATTGAGAATGGCGCTTTTCCTCATTGCGATGCATCATATTCAACAGCGGCTGGACATCTACTGCCCTCTACTGGCAATGATACCAACTGATCCCTCCATTTTTCTTTCCTTTTATTTCTCTTGTTTACGACTCACCGCGTCACTTGCGACTATACATTCCTATACAAAAAGTCATTGTTACAATGCCCTTGACCTACCCTAAAAGTTTGTACCATGAGTTTAGGACCACCCTGTAGATAAATCTTTAATACATCAAATAGGTGAATTTAAATCAGTGAAAAAAATACGCAGCGGTGAACTTCTACTGGAAATCAAAGAACAAAAACAAATAAAGCCGTTAATGAACATCAGACAAATAGGTTCCTATCTCGTAACCGTTACGGAACATACTTCTTTGAATTTTTCTAGAGGTATTATCTCAGAGCCTGACCTACTTTACACCCAGGAAAAAGAAATCCTAGAGGAAATGAAAGACCAGCGCGTAAGTGGAGCGAAAAGAATTACTATTAAACGTAATGGGGAAATACAACCCACTAAACATGTGATGCTAACGTTTAACCCTCCCTTCACGAGTCAAAGCTGGCTACCTCTCTTGTCCAGTTCGGCCATACATTCCGAATCCTCTTCGTTGCTTTAAATGCCAACGTTTTGGCCATTCCAAGCTATCATGCCGCGGTACAGCTACTTGCGCCAGATGTGCTGAGCCGGGCCACGATAGCAATGAATGTGCAAAGGAATTCAAATGTACCAACTGCAAGGGAGATCATCCTTCTTACTCTAGAAAATGCGCTAAATGGATCCTCGAGAAAGAAATTCAGGTAATAAAAACGACTCAAAACATATCATACCCAGAGGCAAGAAAAATTATTGACTCTCGCACTCCAACCACAGGACTATCTTTTGCTGCTGCAGTTAGGAAAGTATTCAAAACTTCTAGCACACAAACAGATGCAGAAACTGCCACTGTTAAACAAACTAGCAAAATCAATCATCAAAATAAACAACCTAATAGCGCAAAATCTTCTCCAAAAAAACTAAATGAAAACAAAGAGACACAAATGGTAAATACAAGATCTACTGAATCACTTTTTTCAAATATATCAAATACACAAAATACTAAGAAATGTACTGAGAAAAAAAAGAAAATTATACAAGCGCGTGCTAAAATTGGAGTTACCTCTAAACAGAGGCCTCCAAGATTTTTTAATTTTAAAAAAGAGGACTTTTTGCTCTCTAACAAGTATTCAAAGCTAACTAAAACTTCTCATGTGAAGGATGCTTCCCCTCATGATGAAGTTGATGTTCAATTTGAAGAACTTCCGCCATCCGAAGATGAAGGATGGACGGACGCCCATGCCTCATGAGCTACTCTTCTTTATTTTGGCCGTTTTTTCTCCTTTTTCTTTTCATGGCCCTGAGCATCTTATCTTGGAATTGTCAGAGTTACTCGCATAATATCACTGACGTCAAAGATCTTGTCGAATATCACCAACCGGCCATTTTCTGTCTGCAAGAAACATTCTTGTCACCTACTGATAGACCGAGGTTGAAAGGTTTTGAAATGTACCGCAAGGACTGCCTGACAGGAGACCATCGTTGTGGAGGAGTGGCGATGCTAATCTCCACTGATTACGCATCCAGCCAGCTCAGTATCAACACGTCCCTCCAGGCAGTAGCTGCGCGTGTTCACCTTCACTCGCTGATCACAGTATGTTCTGTGTACATTCCACCTTCTTATGACTTGAGAAGCGTGGAATTGCAGACATTTATAGAACAACTCCCACCCCCATTTCTTATCTTGGGGGATTTCAATGACCACAATCCTCTCTGGGGGAGTCCAGACACCAACACTAGAGGATTGATAATAGAAAATTCTATCAGTGACAATGATCTATGCGTACTGAACAATGGTGAAAATACTTATTTCCATCTTCCGACGCAGACTTACCATGCCATCGATCTTGCAGTATGCTCACCTTCCCTTCTGCCACTGTGGGAATTCCAGGTTGAAAGTGGACTTCACAGTAGTGGCCACTTTCCGATCAAGATAACCTTTACTGGACGCTGCAGCTATCAACCGCAGCAGCAAGCCCGTTTCTGCCTTGATCGAGCTGATTGGGTACATTTACCCAGTTGGCAGGTATAACATCGGAAGTAGTGAATGATTCTGACATCGATGTAGCAGTAAGCCGAGTAACCGACATTATCTCGAATGCAGCGAAAGCTGCAATACCAAGAACCACCAAGAGGAGGATTAAATTTCCGAAACCTTGGTGGAACTCTGATTGCCAGGCAGCCTATAAAAAACAGAAAAAAGCATGGAACACATTTCGTCGATATCCGACCACACAAAATCTTGTGGCACTCAAACGAGCTCGTGCTGAAGCTCGGAGGATACGACGGAAAAGCCAGCGGGACTCGTGGCAAGCCTACGTCAGCACAATCACGACGTCCACCCCATCTAAGACCGTATGGGGAAAAATAAAAAAAATCGCTGGTAACTACAAAACGTCTTGTGCACCCATTCTGCAGAATAACGGTCAAATTTTATCTGAACACAAAGAATGGCCGACTGCTTGGGGACTCATTTGGCAAAAGTCTCCAGGTCAGAAAATTATCCACCAAAATTTTTAACTTTTAAATCAATTAAAGAGAAAAAACTATTGGATTTTCATTCGAATATTACGGAGCCATACAACTCAAATTTCACAATAAAAGAACTAAATACTGCTTTACAAAAAACAAAAAACACTTCACCCGGCCCAGATGAAATCCACAATAGTATGTTAAAAAATTTAGGCAGGTCTTCTTAATCTAAAAATATCCTGCACCTTTTTAATAGAATTTATTCTGAACATTGGTTTCCAAAATCCTGGAGTCAGGCAATAATTATTCCTATCCTGAAACCGAATAAAGAATCTGATAATCCTGAGAGCTATAGACCTATAGCTCTCACTAGTTGCTTATGTAAATTAATGGAGCGGATGGTCAACGCCAGGTTGATGTACATCCTGGAGACGTACCATATGCTCTCTTCATACCAAAGCGGATTCAGGCGTGGCAGATGCACAATCGACAATCTGCTGCTTCTCGAAACTTCAGTAAGAGAAGCCTTCCTCAAACGTAAACATCTTGTGAGCGTATTCTTCGACATTGAAAAAGCATATGACCGTACCTGGAGATATGGGATCCTTAAAACCCTCCATGAGTATGGGTTGCGAGGTAACATGCCTCTGTTTCTCTCCAACTTTTTAAAAAATAGATCATTCCGTGTACGTGTCAAGTCTGTTCTGTCGGATACCTTCATTCAAGAAGAAGGGGTACCCCAGGGAAGTGTGCTAAGCGTAACTCTTTTCCTACTTGCAATCAACAGCTTAATTGAACAACTGCCTCCCGCTGTACCATGTTCGTTGATGATTTTCAGATATCTTTCTCGTCATCGAACATGAGTATCGTTGAAAGACAGCTTCAAATAGCTATTAATAAAGTATGTCAATGGGCGGAGGAAAATGGCTTTTCCTTCTCGTCCCAAAAAACCTTCTGTATGCACTTTTGCCGTAAAAGTGGCCTACATCCGGACCCAAATCTTTTCATAAATAATCAACCTATATCTGTAAAAGATAAAGGAAAATTTCTTGGTCTTACCCTTGACAACAAACTAAAGTTCTTACCGCACATACAGGAATTGAGAAAGAAATGCTTTTTGAAATTGAATATCCTTAGAGTCTTAGCGAACACTTCTTGGGGTGCTGATACAGAGTCTCTTTCAAGAATATACAGGACTCTGATACGCTCAAAACTTGATTACGGGTACCAAATCTATGGTTCAGCAGCGAAAAGTTATCTGAAAGCTCTGAATCCAATACATAACCAGGCGTTACGCATCTGCACAGGCGCTTTCCGAACGTCGCCTATCAACAGTCTCCATATTCTTACACATGAACCTTCTCTAAACTATGGACGCCTTAAACTCTCATTAAATTTTTATTTCAAAATGAAACCTTATACAAATCATCCGCTACATCTTTATATTTTTAATCCATCTAATGTTACCCTATTTATACACCGTCCGTCGGTTACCCCAACATTTGGGATCCGAATGAGACAGGCACTCACTTACTTACAGATGTCGGATTATGATACTCACAACACACCAGAAATCATTGAACCGTGGAACGAATTAAACTTTTCTGTTCTTCATGACTTTGTTAAATACCCAAAAGACACCACAGCAAATTCAGTATTTCAACAAATCTATTATGAAGTCAAACAAAAGTACCCGTTACATAGAGAAATTTTTACCGACGGATCAAAAACCAATGATCACGTCGGCTTCGCAGCAGTAATTAACGGCCATATTATCTCACAACAATTAAATACTTCTTGCTCTGTTTTCACTTCTGAGATAAAAGCCATTTTCACAGCCTTGCAATCAATAGCAGAATCAGACCACAAAAAGTGGATAATATACACCGACTCAAAAAGTTCATTAGATGCGATTACAAACTGCAACAATTATAGTCATCCTTTAGTTTTACAATCTTTTCAGTTGTACACTAGTTTAAAACGAAGCAACTATGAAGTTTACTTATCTTGGATTCCTGGTCATGTGGGAATAGCTGGGTCATGTGGGAATAGCTGGCAACGAGACAGCCGATGCAGCTGCCAAGTCTGCAAGTGCCTATCTTGAAGATCTGGTACCCTTCGAAGACATTAAAAATTGCATTGCAGACAGTTTAAACGTCTCTTGGCAGCGTGACTGGAATGGAGAAATGCGAAACAAATTGCACTCCATCCAGCCACACACAAAAGGTTTTAAATTCATTAATATTAATCAAAGGGAACAAGTTATAATATCTCGACTTCGCATCGGCCACACCAGGTTCACTCACAAATACCTTCTTTGCCACGAACCAGCTCCAATATGTAATAACTGTAATGTCATTCAGACAGTGTTGCATATTTTATGCAACTGCCCAAATTTTAAACATACACGTTTTAAATATTTTAATAACTTTTATCCATCTTTGACAGAATTACTTGGGGATACACCCCATCCTAATTTGTTCCCCTTTCTACATGAAATTGGTTTTATGTCTCTAATTTAGTAATTTTAACCTTTTCCTATTGTTTAAAATTCGCTTAGTTTCGTTAGATTTCTGGTTTTACCTAAAGTTTTTAAATTTTTAAACTTTTATAAGGGCTGTACTTTTAAACTTTAGGTTTGCTATCTGTTAGCCACAGCATTGTTTGGCGCAGCATAGCCTATAAAGGCTCTTGTGCCAAAAAACCTAAAGCAACCAACTAACCAACCAATATATTATTTATCAAAACCATTTTCTTACAAAGTTAGTTTGAAGGAAATCCGCCTTGAAGTTCAGAATCAACATTCAATTTAAATTTCTCCGTAGGCGCTCATGTTAAAATTTTTTCTGAACGGTTCATCATTGAACGAAAAATGGTTCAAATTGAAAAGTGAAATATAGGAATGAACCTCTCCGAGATCTTTCGAACAAAAAAAAGTTTATTCAATTCGGACGGTTCACTTAAAAGTTATTATGTGGGGAAAGGTTGTTTGAACGGTTCAATGTTAAACAAAAAAAATGTTCAAATTGAAAATTTAAATACGGTAATGAAGCATCCTTGCCGAGACCTTTTAAACAAAAAAAAGTTTGTTTAAATCGGACTGTTCATTCAAAAGTTATTAGGTGTGAGAGCTTGTTTGAACGGTTCAATGTTGAACGAAAAATTGTTCAAATCGGAAATTTAAAAACGGGGATGAAGTATCCTTGCCGAGATCTTTCGAACAAAAAAAAGTTTGTTTAAATCGGACGGTTCACTCAAAAGTTATTAGGGGTGAGAGCTTGTTTGAACGGTTCAATGTTGAACGAAAAATTGTTCAAATCGAAAATGTAGATACGGGAATGAAGTACCCTTGAAAAGATCTTTCGAACAAAAAAAAGTTTGTTCAAATCGGACTGTTAACTAAAAAGTTAATATCGCGGGCCAGGTTGTTTGAACGGTTTAAAGTTGCACCAAAAATTGTTCAAATCGAAAAATCAAATATGGGAATGAGCTGTACTCGCCGAGATCTTTCCAACAAAAAAAAGTTTGTCCAAATCGGAATGTTCATTCAAAAGTTATTAGGGGGGGGACAGACGAGACCGACAGACAGACCGACAGACACACAAATTCCCCATCTCAATACCCTACTTTCAAATTTTTAATTTTTCGATATTTATTTCATTTTTTTGTTTCTTTTTGACTTTTTTTTACTTCGCGATATTTTTTTTACTTGGCGATATTTTTTTGGACTTGGCGACATTTTTTAGATGCATTAAGCCAATTTTAATGCTTTTTTCGTCTCTTTTATTTTTAACAGGAAAGTAGGCTAATAAAAAGCAATGCTTGTGGTTTTTTTTTTCAAAAAAAAAAAAAAAAATAATAATAATAATAATAATAATAATAATAATAATAATAATAATAATAATAATTATAATGCAAAATAGAATTGTACCACAGCTAAGAGCCTCATCTCATCAAAAAGCTCTTATATGTTAGAAATTGCTCCTTTACATATATTTAGAACTAATTTAAGAAATAGATTCGGTCTCTAAAAAAACATTTGTAATCATGGTTAATGGTACGCATTTTGAATAATGGATGTTGGTTAATACTCTAAATTGAATGGCGAATGTGAAAGTTGTCATTGTTGAAAAGGTATTTAGTATTAAAAGTATTAATTCGTAAGACATCATAACATATTTTTATTCGTTGTAAATAATTCATTAAAATCCAACTACGCTTAAATAACACTGTAAAGATATAATCAGTTATAAAAAATACTTTTTATCGAGGCTTCGTGATGATGCCTGATGTAAGTTTCTAGGCGTCAAAATCAAGTACTTAGGTGTAATTTTCAACCCATTAGCACCAAAATTATTTTTTAATGAAAATTTGCTTCCTAGTGTTAGACATCTAAGCAATTAAATCAAAATCTTTAGTCTCAAAATGCGGCAACCTCCTGCTCTAACATTGGATTAAATACTTGTCAGTGACTTGATGAGTCACTATACACGCTGTACAACCCCAGTACGCATAAAGTTTTTCAGTATCATGTAGCGCACCAGATAAATAATTAAACTGAACATTTAATTAAACTTGAACTCTTAATTGAATTAATGATATGCTTTATCTGACGTCAACCAACAGTTAGCGAAGGACAGCATCAACTATACTCTACTTTAAAATTACAGCTCCAGGTCAACTATTACACGAAGAATGAGTGCGATACACCTGCAAAGAAAGACAAACCCTGTTATTTACCTAAGTGGTAATGTAGTTAGGTCGTGGGGCAAGAAACGAGAGGAAAGTAGTTATTTCACAAAATTGCGATGAGTCACGCTCTTTAAGTCATGATACTTCACGTTGAAAAGAATTTCCGCTGAGTAGTTTCATTTCATTTCTTTCACATTTTTATTTTGCCCTCATTAAAGGATGTCATTATGTTTAAGAATTAAAACGTGGCCTGTCTTGTTTCCCGAACACCTGTAGACTGATTTCACACATCTCTCATACAATTTTTTCAAATACCTTAGCTGCAACACCAAGGCTACTGGGGTGAGGTATTACTTAGGGAATCTTTAATGCGCAAAGCTTTTAAAGATATTCCTAGGACGTTTTACGTGCGGGGGGGGGGGAGGGGGACAATTCACCCTTTTTAAAATTCATGATGGTAAAAATAGTGATAAATTGTGGATAAATGAAGAGATTACCATCCATGTACATTTGAATTAAGCAATATTTCGAAGTGCCTAAATTAATTTATATGCTATTTCCTGCATATTTTTGCTTACCGAAAACCGGTATTGCATTTTTGGACCGATATTACAATCGCAAGGTACAATGCACCAGTCTCTTTATAATGCCGTATGAAACCAGAACTAGAAGAAACACCCAAAAACTAGAGTCACATTAGAACTTGGGGGAAAATATTAGCGTTACTCCTGTTCTAATGGAATTAATGCACATGAAACTAGTACAATAATTAATGTGCATGAGCTAACACAGGAGCTATGTGAAACTTGATTTTGATTTAGTAACACCAAAATCAATGGACATCACATATTATTTGGAAGTTGCAGTCCTTGAGCAAAACCAAACATGTCAGGCATATAAAAAGAAACATCTATTTTGGAAGGAGATGACATTTGTGGGACTCAGGTGTGAAACGTTGATACTATTTTAACTCTGTAACATACAGACTACTCGTTTACGTCAAATGCATTGTTATCCCTTCGCTCCCTGTCCAAATATCCCTTCGAATGTGTGGGACGACTCACTAAAAAAATGGGTCATACTTTTGCACAACTAACGCGAGTGCACAACGAGTATTGCTTATTTGTATATGACTTTGTAATTTTTAAATAATTTGTATATTGAGTTCGTAACAAAAGTAATTTAAAACGCGAAAGCAGTGCTTTCTAATTCAAAAACAAAGAAGAGGGGAAAAAAACATTATAATTCAACTTTTAAAAAAGTTGAATTAATCCCGTGGGATCTCGAGATCATGTGGGATTGGTGGGATTGAAATCAGTGCGGGATTAAAATCCTAACATCGTCGGCACCATGCTAAACTATCGAATGTGAAAAATCGCGTTTTTCAAGTTCAAATTTTACAATTAATTAAAATTAAAACGATACCTTCGAACGATAGTTTTACATTTAAAGATATCTATAAAAGTTTAAAAATTGAAAATAACCAAACACGTTAGGTAGAAATAAGTTATATGCAGTGTTTTGGCTCTCGTGAAAAGTGCCAATTTTCACATTCGTTAGTTTAGCATGGTGGCGACGATTATGTAGTTATTAAAATTATTCTTTCTGTAAGCAGTTTTCTTCCACTTATCTCTCATCTTCCTGTGAGTTTGATGGTTAAACTGATCGATTGATATCTGTAATTGGTTAGAAAAAACAAGAACAGTAAAGTTTAAAGTAATTATTAAACAAAACATCGCTTTTCTAACCAAATACGAGATGATTCGTAAAACAAATATGTTCAGTGATTAGTTCTTAAACTATAAGAATGGGAAAGATCTTTGCATACAGGAAAAGAACACTCGAATTCAGATTGTAAAGGGTGTAGAACGTCGTCTGCCTTGAACCCCGTGGTCTGCTTACGGAATTATATGCCGGCCGCAGGTCGGAGATTATCTCCTGCGCATCAGTTAAACATCTTTTCATGAGACATACATCTTCCGCAGCTATTAATGCTGGAAATTATGATCCAAGTAAAAATGCATTACGTCCGGAAACCGTTTTGAGCGATTTTAAGAGAAAGAACTTACACTCGGCACTTTCTTTTTACGAGAAGGAAAACTGATTTATTTCCTGCATTTGCTTAGAAGAAAATGTTTTTCAACTTATTTATGCATAATTTGTGCTATTATCATTATATTTTAAGTTCTTGTTAAAACGTATGTCAAAGTCTTGCTAGTAAACATTATCGGTCTCAGAAAACATATGCAATTTCATTCTGCATGTGTCCTGCATGCCACTACAACAAATAATGATAATACTAAGAGTAATCATAATAAGCGAATATACGACTTTTCCGTAGAAAAACTAATGTCTGTAGCCTAAGTTGGGTTAAATAAGTTTTTCAAAACAAAACAGAAATCAAAACGTTTTTTCTTTTTACGTATTTTCTTTTTTTCTTCTTTTCTTATTATGAAGAACTTTTACCTTGAACTCTAATGGTGTCACGCAGCCTTTTTCTGGGAATGTGCTCGAGAGGATAAAATAAGGGGAGTTCAATCAAACGGTGGGGAGCAAAACTCTGCCATTTGATTGAAGCTCACGAAACACGTCAGTTTTCTTTGGTCCAGATGTAGCTTTCAGTGACATCTATTTGAAAAAAAAAAAAATGTTGACATGGGATAGAGAAGA
Source organism: Uloborus plumipes (assembly GCA_038373865.1). NCBI lineage: Eukaryota > Metazoa > Arthropoda > Arachnida > Araneae > Uloboridae > Uloborus > Uloborus plumipes. The sequence goes on from JAXGGA010022561.1 coordinate 12,808, forward strand.
ATTTTTCGACATTTGTACTACGTGTCGTTGTATGTAACAAAAGTGAAGTTTTCAAGATCGCACATCCGCTTTAATACCGTCATAAGGGCAAATTTTTTGTTTTTGATGTTGTGGCGGTGTTGCAGTGCCAACTTGTTGGGCTTTCAAACAAAATTCAACTTAACTTAATCATGATATAAATACATAATCAGTGGCGTACCAAGTGCGGGGAGGTAGTTTGTGGTGTCCCTCGCTCACAAAAAAAGTCTTATATATCCACATAAAATTCATTCACTTTTCAGTAAAATTTCAAGACAAAATTTTACCCTAGGAAATTTTCGATCAGTTGACAAATATTACTCATGAAAGCGTTCTACGTGAAGCTTTCACGAAACGCGTATGTTCTTTTTAAGAAAAATATATGAAATAGCCAAGCTAGTCCCGTCATTTACATTTTTCTAGGTAAGGACAAATATTTGTGCTCAATGCAAAAAAAAAAAAAAAACACAGACTTTATTCTGAGCTGCAATTAGGCTTAACAGCTGCCTTAGTTATTTCAGGTATTCTTTCCAATTAGTCATCTAGACAGCAATTTTACCACGGTGACAAAACGGGTCATTCTATAAAGTTTTATTTTCAGTGTTTATTGTCGGTACAAATCTGTATGTTTTTGTTGTCTCTTCTCTTCTCTACTAATAATAAAGCTGAAGGTGGTTCTGTCTGTCCTTCTTTCTGTCTGTCTGTTACGCGCGTAGCGCGAAAACCGTTCAGTCAATTTCACGCCACTTGGCACAAAATTAGTTTGTAGCATGTAGTTTTGCACCTCGAAGCGATTTTTCGAACATTCCATTTCGTTCTTTTTCTATTCGAATTCTTAGCGGAAATTCGATAAAATAGGGAAGAAATATTTCATACACATTTTCAAGTCTTATGTCATTCGAAAGCTTGAAATTTTCTGCACAAAATGAAGTTTTTTCGAAGTTTCTACGATCATCAGAAGAGCTGTAATAATTGTTTTTAGAATCCCGAAATTCAAGGCTTACCTTCAGTAAAGCAAGCCAAACGATTCTAAAATGGTTCAGCTCGATAATAAAATTTGTTTGAAAAGAAAGATGAAAAGAATTATTTTATCAACGGAAATCAACTTTTCATGTTGTTACCATGGTTACATGTTCATACCTATTTTTGTTTCGTTCTTCTTCCAGCGTCGCCAGACGTAGTATTTTTGATACTACGGTAATATTTTTTCGGTCCAAATAAGGAGCGTAGTATTTTTCCGGCAACCCTGTTTCCAATATACTAATGACTTAATTAAAAGATTTGGCGGATTTTTTTTTTTTTTCATTTTCATAGATTTCGCATTTTGGCAACATTGATTTTGGCGACGTTTGGAAACAGTATTACTTTGTAATATTTTTTTTAGAGGAGGCGTAGTATTTATTTGTTTCAATTCTCTGGCAACCCTGTCTTTTCCGGGTGAAAATGCTTTGGGACATTACTTGGCGCGTTTTTGCGTGTCTCGCGGAAGTGAAAGCTTCGAGAGAAACTACGCAAAATAGCCAGGGTTACCACGCTTGGCGCGCCTATCGCCCATTTAGCGAGAAAAGGGTACCTAAAGCACAGATTAACCAAATATCGTATGAATTGCGTTATTGCATCGTTCGTTTTGTTTTTAAAGCTAGGAAATAAAACTTTCTTCTTCTTTTAAACTTTGGTAAGATTTCTGTTGGTTTCTGTGAGCAACAAAATTGTTCTTATTTTCTCTTTTGGCTTATTTTTGTACATCTTCCCTTGGGGTTGCATTCGAATGTTCCAAGGGGGTGTTTTACCCCTTTTATGGAGTAAATCAGTGTTCATTTCAATGCAGACAAAAGTGATATGAATTGGCCCGACCACTTGGCAATATATCGCCAAGCTTTTGGTCGTCAAGCATTTGCCGCCAATTTGGCGACATATCACCAATGTTGTGAAAAAAATTGCTTTCTTTTTATATTTGGACTCA
>JAXGGA010022562.1:0-14787 GCA_038373865.1 Uloborus plumipes
AGGGCCCTATCCCAGTTAAACCACGAAGCTGTGGTAGGTACGGGGGACCCTGGAGGTGTGAAATGAAATGCCCCCTCCCTTGCGCACCGTTCGCTCCTCTCCCTCACCCCCTCTTCCCCACTTTTAGAGAGGCGCATTGCTGGCTGTGACACATGTATAGAGATACGAAAAATTTTGTAAGATCATGTACGATTTGTCTATCTCGGAAGAGCGCATTCAAAATACCCTCTGCGCCGTTACAAGAGGTAGATCAGAGTGAGACACCAGGAGAAAAATGTCACATTGATGTCTTTGGTCCTCTAAAGACCACTCAGGCAGGCAATAAGTATATCCTTTCTATGGTAGACGCATTCTCTAAATACATTCACCTTGCTCCCTTGTCAAATTTAAAATCTCAGACCCATCTCAAAAGCTTTTTTCGAGAATTACATAGTTCATAGGGGTTGTCCACAAGTTCTTGTAACCGATAACGCAAAATATTTCGACAGTTTTGAATTCTCAAAATTTTGTAAAACTCAGGGTATGAAAAAACGACATATCTCAGCGTATTCCGCTCATGTGAATGGGAGAGTCGAAAAGACAAACCAAAGCCTGGCGAATATTCTTACGACTATCACATCTGAAGATGTAGAATGGGACACTCAGTTACCTCAGACAATGTTAGCCATGAATTCAGCTGTTCACGAAGCTACACAGGTTTCACCTTTCTTTCTTGGACATGGCAGGGATGTTCGGCTACCATATACACTGGGGAACGTACCAAAATTTGACACACAAACAGAGTATATAAAACATTTGATTGAGTCATTAGATAGAATTTTTCCAAAAGTTTTGCAAAATTTGAAAGAATAAGAAGAGAAAAGTATCGATAGGAGCAAGCTCGGTAGGAAAGATGAGTTATACAATTATCAAGTAGGGTCACTATGTTTTGTAAAGAACCCAAATTTAAAGAAAAATATTTCTTCTAAGTTGAGACCTAAATACGAGGGACCATACAGAGTGATAGAGAGATATACAAATGTTAATTATAAGGTCAGACATGTGGATAATACTAGAAAAGTGTTAAGGGTCCATGTAAATAGATTAATTCCCTTCACTCAGAGGTTTAGTTATTTACATTTGACAGGAGACGAAATCAATATTGAGGAAGCACAAGTAAAAACGCCATGCAACGTTGAACCAGCTAATGTCGTAAGTAATGCACAGGATGAGGATATATTAAGAAACGACGTGCAAAGGTATAACCTGAGACCTAGATAGATTTTCTCTCTTGGTTTAGATGCTATTTTTTTTTTCTTTCAATTCATTAAGATGTTTTTTTTCTCTCAAACGTGGAAATCAATATAAATATATATATATAAAAAATTGGGATTGGCGGATAGGGATCTTGATTTCATCGAGCTGGCCACTTGGTGTTGTCTTGGTCAATGTTTGTCAATAGTCTGTCTGTCGTAGGTCGGAATTGTTCACCATGGCCAGGGGTTCAATTTGCGCCTTCGTTCGGCAGGTTTTCCTTAAATTGAAAAAAAAAAAAAAATATTGAGTAACAAAAGCTAGAAGCAGTATTTTTTTGTTGTTGTTTTGTAATGTTTTTACTAGCCTAGTAGATAAGGAAATTCAAATTTCTTTCTTTCACTCCAGTAGAAATTTGAAAAATCATTGTTTTTTTTTTTTTTCTTCGTTGAGCTTATTTTGTAAACTCTCGCAGTATCTGATCCTAATGCATGGTAACTTTTTCAATGTTTCGTTAAAAAAAAAAAAAAAAAAAAAGAGTAAGCAGATTTTTTTTTGGAGAGAGTAAGTAGCGGGCTTCCCTTGGCAAAAGTGTAAACACTTACGTTTGTAGGAAACTGAATCAAGATATTAAGAGAAGTGTGACATTTGTGTCTCGTGAACACATTTTGAGCTGCACCATATCATCCTTATCATATGCTGCTGGCATACGATGACTCCCCGCTCCAGCTACGCCTCCAAAATTTTCTGATGCTGAGGTGGCTTTCTCTGGAATGTTAGCCAGTGAATTGGTAGCAGCGGCGTCTCTGGTCCAGTTCACATTATCGACGTCATTTTTCCTGACAGCGACATGCAGCGTCGGAGTTGCATATGACTAGATCTGACCAAGCTCATTCTCAGCGATAAAGTACTAAGTAGACGACGGGATGTAGTTTTGGAAACCATTTGAGCTCTTTTCTCGATGGAACAAGTGAGCCGGAAGAAACCTTTGACATTTTATCTAGTGATCAGGGTTCTGTCCAGATGAAATTGACTGACAATGCATTACGATAACTAGAAGGCATTCTTCCTGGAAACATGTCAGCTGCCCAATTGATGTACAGCTGCTTTAATGCCATAAGCCAAGATGGTGGAATTGGAAATCTGCCAGCAGGTGGTACAATCAATATACCTACCAGCAGCACCACATCTTCGGATGGAACCCAGACGATAACTATTCAGTTACCATCAAATGATACTTCAAAAAAATGAACCTTACTATTTAACCATCCAACAACAAGATGGTTCCACTGCGCGTTTACTGCCAACAGACGAAGCCAAAGTTGATGCTGCCGAAGGTTTGGAAAGTGTGCAATTATCAAGCAGGATAGTGAATCACTAACTTGCAATGTTTTGCAGGAAGATGAAGGTATGCTAAATTACCTGCTTGCAGTACCAGTGATTTCGTCATTGCCAATATGGAGTCTTTTGAAGATGAACTGAGTGGAGAACAAATAAGTGCAGGAAAGCAAAATGACTCTTGATTTACTCTTTGTGTTTTTTTAACGTTAGTTTGTGGAGTAATTTAAAATGTGCTACTAAAAAGAAAAATGCTCTGAAGCATAATTTAGTTAGCATGTTTGGTTTGTTCAAAGTATTGTATTTTATTAAGGAAAGCATGTTTAATTTGTTCAGAGTATTGTATTTTGTTTGGTATAGCATGTTTGGTTTGTTCCAAGTATTGTATTTTGTGCATATATTTTGAAGGGGGGGAGGAGTGTTACGGAGAGCTGGCGCCTTTGCGTTCAGCTAAGTTCAGAGGTCACGGACAGCCGGCGCCAAGAGCGTCTCGGCTGAGAGAGAGGTTACGACACAGAGAGAAAGAAGTCGGCGGGGGATTCGTACACAACACAGGCACTTCGATGCGAAAAACGGAATGAAAGGGGCATGCGAGCATGATGGGCCCCTCTGGGTAAGTCCGTTGCACTCTCTCCTCCCCACATCTGTTGTCTTGTCTAATCATTAAATAAATCGAGTATTGCTTTAAAATGAGTCTTAATTCATGGACGGAGATACCGCTAACACAACGCAATTATTACACACGGTTTGTTACCGTGCTCAAAGCTTCTGAGGCAGAGCACGGTATCACTTGCCATTCACAAAAATCAAACTAACGCGAAAAGGGATCGCGCGCTTCCTCTTTTTTTCAATGGACTCGACATTTCTGATTGGCAATGAAGAAGTTGTTATATATTATTGCAACACAAATGATGTCACGCTTCAAAGGGGACCCCCTCCCCTAATTCTGGGGATTCAGTTAGTGAAATTGTGACTTTGTGGCAAGGGGAGGGAAAGAGTAAAAAGAAGTTTGACGCCGAGCATTATTTAATGAAAATATGTTTATAAAAAGCAGCCTAAGAAGAACACTGAATGACAAAGGGTGTCCAAAATGCTGATAAAAGTATGACGTCATTTGTGGACGGACCCACAGAGAAATCGGGCGAAAATTTAGAATTACGTTTAAGCAAGTGGGAATTAATGGACTGAGGAAGTACAGTAAGTCAGCACTCTACATACTTGCAATACCCCACCAACTCGTTTATTCCATCCATAGACTGTAGGATTTCTGCTCGCACTTCCCTTTCCATGCTGACGATTGCTAAAAAGTCAGAAACTGCAGTCCATGGATGGAATAAACGAGTTGGTGGTGTATTGCATGTTTCTGCCTCAGCGCTGACTTTGGGGCGGTTACTTACTGCTTTCATGACGCACATCTCTATCTCTATCTCTTCTCTATCTCTAATAATAATAAAGCTGAAGGTGGGTCTGTCTTTCTTTCTTTCTGTCTGTCTGTTACGCGCGTAGCGCAAAAAACCGTTCGGTCGATTTTCATGCCACTTGGCACAAAATTAGTTTGTAGCATGTAGTTTTGCACCTCGAAGCGATTTTTCGAAAATTCCATTTCGTTCTTTTTCTATTCGAATTCTTAGCGGAAATTCGATAAAATAGGGAAGAAATATTTCACACACATTTTCAAGTCTTATGTCATTCGAAAGCTTGAAATTTTCTGCACAAAATGAAGTTTTTTCGAAGTTTCTACGATCATCAGGAGAGCTGTAACAATTGTTTTTAGAATCCCGAAATTCAAGGCTTACCTTCAGTAAAGCAAGCCAAACGATTCTAAAATGGTTGAGCTCTAGAATAAAATTTGTTTGAAAAGAGATAAAATGAATTATTTTATCAACGGAAATCAACTTTTCATGTTGTTACTATGATTACGTGTTCATACTTATTTTTGTTTCGTTCTTTTTCCAGGGTTGCCAGACGTAGTATTTTTGATTCTACGGTAGTATTTTTTCGGCCCAAATAAGGAGCGTAGTATTTTTCTGGCAACCCTGTTTCCAACATACTAATGACTTAATTAAACGATTTGGCGGATTTTTTTTTTTTTTCATTTTCATAGATTTCGCATTTCAGCAACATTGATTTTGGCAACGTTTGGAAACAGTAGTATTTTGTAATATTGTTACAAATCTTGTAAATAGTTGTTGTTTTTCCTGCCTTGCATCATTTTCATTAGTTTTGGTTTTATCTGACGTCATGTTGCAAAAGTATCTGAAGATATCACTTTTATCATTTGTATACCGGCCCTGTAACACTTTGTAGTTTTAGCACTTGCCCTAACTTTAATAAGCATGAAGACATTTTTGCGTGGTTTTTCTTTTTATCACTAGAATTTTTGAATGGATTATGGAATTTATGAATAAACAGAACACTCCGGATTTTGCTAGAACGTAGTAGAAATGACCTTCCTAGTATAAAAAGCTGGCCTTGAACACAAGTCAGTTAGTTCTTTTCAGATTTTGATTTCTGGAGACTCGTTTTCATTCGCTTGGGCGGATGGTTGTTTTGCTTTTGTAATTGCTTAATTACTGTTCACGTTAGATACGTGGTGCTGAGTTACTGTTGAGAGTACAGTGTACTGTTTTGCTACCTAATTGCTGGATGTTTAGCAATTGTTTCCTGCTCCTATTGTAAATAGCGTACATACTTGTAAATAAATTTCTAGTTATTTCCTCAAGATTGGAATGCTCATTTAAAGAAAGTTGAAGGTGCTACGGACTCGTTACAATTTTGGCGCCCAACGTGGGGCATCTTCAAGGACTTTCTTGGAATTATCTGTGAACTTGAACTTTTCTTTTTGAGGAATTTTTAACTTCGGAATTTTATGGTGATTACTCGAGCAATGGAGGAACAGCTGAAACAACTCCTTGATGCTATCAACGCTGTTAAAAGTGACATGACTGCGAGCATGGCTGCGAATCAAGAGCAAATAAAGAATGTTATGGCGACTCTGGCTACTAATCAAGAACAATTAAAGAATGAGCTGGCTACTAATCAAGAACAATTAAAGAGTGATTTAACCGCGAGCATAACTTCAAGTCAAGAAGAAATTAAGAGCGATCTAACGTCAATGAAAAGTTTGGTGGAAACTAAATTTACCAACATGGAAAATAAAGTGGAGGCTCTAGAAGATCGAATCACCACAGTAGAAAACCATGTGGAAAAGAAAATTAAGGAACTTGAATCGAAGTTATCAGCATCCTGCAACAACTCAAGTGACTGTGTAGCTGCAGCTGGAAATTCTCGTTCATCCATTAAACTGGCCACATTTGACGGGAAGACCTCGTGGAATATTTACAAGAAGCAGTTCCTCATCGTTGCAGAAGCAAACTCCTGAGACTCTTCCACGAAAGCCTGTCACCTTGCAGCCTCGCTGAGAGGGGATGCAGCTGATATACTACAGACCTTCCCAGAGGACAAGCACCGTGACTTTGAAGCCTTATCATCGGCCTTGGAGCTTCGCTTTGGCGAATCCTGCCAAAAAGAATTCAGCCAACTTCAGCTGAAATCCCGACTCCAGAGGGCTGGAGAAACTTTGCAGGTTTTTGCAGCAGACGTTGAGAGGCTATCCCATCTCGCCTTCTCGGACTGTCCTTCGGGTGTTCGCGATAGCCTGGCCGTGAACTACTTCATAGATGAGTGCGAAATCCAGAAATTCAGACGGCTCTCCGGATGGCGGACATTAAAGATCTAAAATCCGGTTTAGTCTACGCAATGAAGTTCGAGGCTGCACAGCAAACATCCCGCAAGGATCGCCATTCAATCAGGAGCGTGGAAGTGAGCGCCCAGGATTCGAACTCAACTCGCTTCTCGGAAATTGAGCGACAAATCAAAGAGATCTCGGGGACCCTGAAGAAGATTACGGCTCGCAAAGACCAAAGTAGACAACCGCTGAAGTGCTGAAAATGTGGCGGTGAGGGCCACGTACGAAGGAACTGCGAAGCCCGCCAAGAAACAGGAGGAAAGAACACCTCTCCCTCTCCAGCTCAGGAAAACTAAGCAATGGCAATCTCGCGGGGCGGAGGTCGCCAAACTGGAATGAGCCCCATCCCAAAGTTTTCCAGATTTCCTCAAGAAGTGGCGGCTGCAACGGACTCTTCATTTACGCATATGTGAATGGGTTTCCCTGCGAAATGATTGTGGACACAGGAGCCAACGTTACCATTATAAGGACTGATGTGGCTCGTCAATTTGGACTCAAGATCTTATGGACGCCGCCCTGCGTTACTCTCCAAACTGTGACGGGTGACAAAATCGAGATTGAAGGAAAAGTGAACTTAGAAATAATGTTCGGGAGCGCCACTTACCATCACACGGCATTCGTCGCTGACATTACAGATCCCTTCATTCTCGGACTGGACTGTTTGAGAAAATTCGATTTTTCTATCGACTTTAAAAATAATGAGCTGCACTCGATGAGGGAAGACATAGCAATTTTCAATGCTGAAAATAACTTAAAATCCGCTCATCAAATAATAGCCCAAACAGATTTATTGATTCCCTCTAGATCAGAAGTAATAATACCTGGCTCCATCAAAAAAAACAACAGCTTTAAATTCGGCCTCATTAAATATCCTAATCAGAATAATAGCCCAAAAGGAGTACTGGTGGCATCTACGCTCGTGGACCTTTCAAGGAATGCAGTTCCTGTGAGAGTCGCCAATGTAAGTGAAAGACCGAGGAATATCAAGAAAGGAGAAGTGTTGGCAACTTGTACTCCCGTAAACTGCATCATCAGAAGAATCGATTCCTCCGAGGCTGTGTCTTCTGAGTCCTTGATTTCGAAATTAATTGGAAGTGCACCATTATCGAAGGATCAAAGATACGCTGCGGAAAAATTGGTGGACAACTTTAAGCGGGTGTTTTCATCTACATCCGAGGATGTTGGTCGCACGAATTTAACGCAGCATAGGATCGACACTGGAGATCATCCTCCTATCAAGCAGCATCCAAGACGACTACCGTTCGCCAAGAAGGAAGAGGTTGAGATCCTCTTGAAAGAGATGCAGGAGAATGACGTCATCGAACACTCATCCAGTCCTTGGGCATCCCCAATCGTCTTGGTCCGAAAGAAAGACGGCTCCACCAGATTTTGTGTTGATTACCGACGCCTGAATGACATCACCAAGAAGGACAGTTACCCACTTCCACGGATCGATGACACTCTGGACACCCTTTCCGGACACCAGTGGTTTTCGACCCTGAATTTAAAGAGCGGCTACTGGCAGGTGGAGATACACCCCGAAGACCGAGAGAAGACGGCGTTTACAACCGGACAAGGCTTGTGGCAGTTTAAAGTGATGCCCTTCGGCCTCTGCAATGCACCAGCCACGTTCGAGCGTCTTATGAAATCAGTGCTACGAGGACTCTCTTATGAATCCTGTCTTGTCTACTTGGACGACATCATCATCATAGGACGCAGTTTTGAGGAACATTTGGCTAATCTTAGGAAGATGCTGCAAAAGCTTAAGGAAGCCAACCTGAAGTTAAGCCCGTCCAAATGTAATTTGTTCCGCCGTGAGGTGAACTACCTTAGTCACATTATCTCTTCTGAGGGTGTACGAACAGATCCAGATAAGGTATCAGCAGTCAAGAGTTGGAGCCGCCCTGAAAATGTCCATCAGCTGCGAAGTTTCCTGGGGCTCTGCACGTACTACAGGAAGTTTGTGAAGGGTTTTTCCAACATTGCACGACCTTTGCATAAGCTGACGGAGAGCAAACAAAAATTTGAATGGTCCAAAGAATGCGAGGATGCATTTCTACAGCTGAAGAAGGCTTTAACATCAACGCCTATTCTCTCTTATCCTCAGCCTGAAAAATCCTTCATACTTGACACTGATGCGAGCCACGAGAGCGTTGGAGCTGTTTTATCTCAAGAAATAGACGGTAACGAACATGTCATCGCCTACTGGAGCAAATGCTTATCCAAATCGGAGCGAAATTATTGTGTCACGAGAAAGGAATTGCTGGGCCATAGTTAAAGCTGTAGAACATTTCCATCATTACCTCTACGGCCGTAAATTCTTGCTCCGCACCGATCATGCCTCTTTAACTTGGCTTTTGAATTTCAAGAATCCAGAGGGCCAGGTAGCCAGGTGGATACAGCGGCTCCAGGAATATGACATCGAGATTAAGCACCGAAAAGGTTTGTCACACGGTAATGCTGACGCATTATCAAGAAGACCTTGTTCCGAGAACTGCCATTATTGCTCCCGAATAGAGAAACAGTACGGGACGACAATACCTACTGCCTGTCAAGTTACTGCTACATCATCTTCAGATCCTGATCCATGGAGTGACGACCAAGTAAGAAAAGATCAGCTTGAAGACCCAGATTTAAAGCCTATCATAGAATTAATGGAAAAGGACAGTCGGCGACCTAGTTGGCAAGACGTTTCTATCTACAGTCCTGCAACGAAAAGATACTGGGCTCTATGGAAATCTCTCCAGTTGCGGAATGGCGTTCTGTATCGGAAATGGGAATCTGACGATGGTAAAGCATTCAAATGGCAGTTACTCCTTCCCAGATCAAGAATTCCAGACGTTCTAAAGGAGTTGCACAGTAGTCCGACTGGAGGACACTTTGGTATCTTGAAAACCCTCCACAAGGTTCGAGAGCGCTTCTTCTGGAGCAAGGCGAAGGATGACGTGGAGAAGTGGTGCCATTCTTGCGACACCTGTGCCGCCCGTAAAGGACCGAAGAGAAGAAGCCGCGGGAAGCTACATCTTTACAACGTAGGAGCTCCTTTCGAACGAATCGGGATCGACATTCTTGGTCCTCTACCGAAAACTACTGATGGGAACAAATACATCCTCGTTTCCATTGACTATTTTACCAAGTGGCCCGAAGCATATTCCATTCCGGATCAAGAAGCTACCACTGTAGCAGAGACTCTAGTCCAGCATTGGATCTCGAGATATGGGACACCTTTGCAGATCCATTCCGATCAGGGAAGAAACTTCATCTCTGCTGTGTTTAAGGGCCTATGTGATATCCTCAAAATTGAGAAAACTCGAACGACACCACTACACCCACAATCGGACGGCATGGTGGAGAGATTCAATAGGACAATTCTTAATAATCTCTCGCTTATGGTCTCCAAAAATCAACAGGATTGGGACAAGAAACTTCCTCTGTTCCTGCTGGCCTACCGCAGTGCTGTGCACGAGACCACCGGATATTCCCCATCACAGATGCTCTTCGGCCGAGAGCTTCGGCTGCCTTGTGATCTCGTCTTCGGTCTCCCTCCAGATGCGCCTTTATCGCCCGAGGAGTACGTCCAGGATCTCCAGGCCCGGGTGGGAAGACGTTCATCACTTCGCACGGGAGCGAATCAACATCGCGATGGAGAAAATGAAGACCCGATACGACACAAGGTCCACTGGCCATGACTTTCAAGAAGGTGACAAAGTATGGCTATGGAATCCCATCCGACGTAAAGGTCTGTCCCCCAAATTGCAGTCGCATTGGGATGGACCCTACACAGTTCTCCACCGGCTGAACGACGTCGTAGTGAGGATCCAGAAGTGATCACATTCAAAACCTAGGGTTGTACATTATGATCGGCTAGCCCCATACTATGGCCATAGTTCGTAAAATAAATCTTCAGCTACCATGGTAATTTGTTTGTAAATTTTGTAAATAACTTTTGCCTTTAATTGTTTGTAATATTACTCTATTAATGTTATTATTCCTTTCATGTTCTCATTGTTAATTTGTATCATGTTTATGATTGGTTATCATGTAATGTGTGCATCTGTAAATTTTCCCTTGCTTCCTTTCTGGGGATTGTACTGCCCGGGACGTGCAGTCCTTGGGAAGGGGGCAATGTTACAAATCTTGTAAATAGTTGTTGTTTTTCCTGCCTTGCATCATTTTCATTAGTTTTGGTTTTATCTGACGTCATGTTGCAAAAGTATCTGAAGATATCACTTTTATCATTTGTATTCCGGCCCTGTAACACTTTGTAGTTTTTGCACTTGCCCTAACTTTAATAAGCATGAAGACATTTTCGCGTGGTTTTTCTTTTTATCACTAGAATTTTTGAATGGATTATGGAATTTATGAATAAACAGAACACTCCGGATTTTGCTAGAACGTAGTAGAAATGTCCTTCCGAGTATAAAAAGCTGGCCTTGAACACAAGTCAGTTAGTTATTTTCAGATTTTGATTTCTGGAGACTCGTTTTCATTCGCTTGGGCGGATGGTTGTTTTGCTTTTGTAATTGCTTAATTACTGTTCACGTTAGATACGTGGTGCTGAGTTACTGTTGAGAGTACAGTGTACTGTTTTGCTACCTAATTGCTGGATGTTTAGCAATTGTTTCCTGCTCCTATTGTAAATAGTGTACATACTTGTAAATAAATTTCTAGTTATTTCCTCAAGATTGGAATGCTCATTTAAAGAAAGTTGAAGGTGCTACGGACTCGTTACAATATTTTTTTTAGAGGAGGTGTAGTATTTTTTTGTTCCAATTCTCTAGCAACCCTGTCTTTTTCCCGGTGAAGATGCTTTGGGACCCTGCTTGGCACGTTTTCAAAAAGTCAACTACGCAAAATAGCTAGGGTTACCACGCTTGGCGCGCCTATCGTTCATTTAGCGAGAAAAGGGTACCTAAAGCACAGATTAACAAAATATCGTATCAATTGCGATATTGCATCGTTTTTTTAAAGTGTTTCATTTCGGAAAATGTATTGTTTTGTTTTTTGAGCTAGGAAAGAAAACTTTCTTCTTCTTTTAAGCTTTGGTAAGATTTCTGTTCGTTTCTGTTATCAACAAAATTGTTCTTATTTTCTCTTTTGGCTTATTTTTGTCCATCTCCTTTGGGGTTGCATTCGAATGTTCCAAGGGGGTGTTTTACCCCATTTATCGGGTAAATCAGTGTTTTCAATGCAAGGTGATATGAATTGGTTAACAAAAGTGATATGAATTGGCGCGACCACTTGGCGATATATCGCCAAGCTTTTGATCGCCAATTATTTGACGCCAAATTGGCGAAATTTTTTTTTTTTTTGATTTAGGTTCAATTTAGCGCTGTTGGCGATATTTTGCGAAAAATCCACTGAATGATGTTAAAATCGACGATATTTAGGAGATTAATCATTGTAAAACATTTTTTTTTGCATTGTTTCGTAGCAAACTAGGGATACAAATGTTTGAATTGTTATCTTGCTCACTCCAAGCACTATTTTAGCACTTAAGGCATCTACTAAGAAATTTACACGTAAAATTAAGTAGTGTGGGGTGCATATCAGATCTTTATATCACTTTGAAGGAATTATAGTTGAATAAAACTAAAATAGAGCATTTTTTCTGCTATATCAATTATTTTACAAATGAACTTTTAATTTTATACCACGGGCAAAGCCGTGCGGGTACCGCTAGTACTATATAAAAAAATTGATAACATTGATTTAATTAAATTTGACTTTGTTTTTAATGAGGATACTTAGCCTACAAAACTCTTTGACAAAAAGAGACAACTGTACAAACCATTGGTGATGGTTACGTTAAATTTCTGATGACTCATTTTAATGGGATATGTTTCACATAGGTTTTTGACGGGTACATCGCCACATCAATCAGAGAGCACAGAAGCAGCAAAATAGAATTGACGATGTCATTTCAGAAGATGTGTGGACATCAATGTCAGTAAGGAAATTGGAACGATAGTTAAACAAGAGGGTTTCCTGTCTAACTTTCATAATAAGAATCAGCGGACAAATTCGATAATGGTGAAGCTGTTGAAAAACGGGATAAAAAGCTCCGAGCTTTAGATGATGCTAACGTTGATATTGCGAAAACAGCTATCATCAGATAGCAAAATTCTTTGTTAGCTAGTATTTGAGAGGACATAGATCTGGTTGTTCACTTGATAGCCAAATCCTCAAGTGATCGCAACATTCTGCTGATAAAATATGGAAGCGAAAATACGTATACTATTTAATATTCCTGCAGAATTTAAGATACGCAGCGCATCTCAAAAGCAAGGAAGTTTTTCCAAATGTACCAGATGTCTGAAATCATAAAACATGTATCTGAGGTATACATCAACAGTTTTTCTTTAAATGAATCCATTGAGACTGTTGGGATTGTAAGTATCTCTCATGGTATGGTGTTCCAGCCACATAAAATTGTCTCAACAAGTTCATCTACAAATCATTTATTTAAGTAGCTGCTAACATGAAGACTGATCTCTTAACTCCCCCGTACCCCCGAGTACACCTATAGCTAGGGTAGGAACTTAATGTGGAGCATCAGATTGTGAATTGGGAAAGGAGGAATGACTATTGACCAACTCATCGTTCCGAAACTTCCGGAATTGGATGTTACTCCCGATGAAATCTTGTAGATAATTTTGACCGATACCCAAAGAGATATGACACCGGAAGGTGCACTTGTAGAAAATCATTGTTAAACTACTTTGTCGCATGTTTACAATGCAAGGACCAGTTGCAACAACGGTGTCGAAACATTAGTCCAGGACGCAGGTGACGACGATGGCATCAATGCACTACCAATTTCTTAGGACAACTTTTCCACTGCTGGAGGACATGACTTAATCCTTCCGGTTCAGAAGAAAACCAAGATGTCACCTTAAAAGATTAGATTTTTATTTTCTAATTACTGTTAGTCCATTTTCCATGTAAATATTTTCAAAATGTGATTAGTAATAATAATAAAAACTATAACTAGAAGAAGATGCTGCGTGTTAATTGCATTTACATTATTCCTGTCATTAAAATGTTAATTATCATGATATAGCGTCATCATGCTCATTTCAATAAGAACAATAGAATTGAATGCACATGTTATAAATTCATAGTTTTTGATTGCTTGTCAGTTAGGTGTCGTGGTGGTTGGGATATGGCTTCGCATGCATTTGGTATCAGGCAGGTATCCGCAATTCAAGTGTTCAGCCGTTGGATTTTCGAGACGCAAAAAACCGTCAGGGTCCATGTCGCATAATTGCGGCATATTACAGATCCCTTGAGTGCCTATTTGAAAATAACAAGTTTTTTTTTTTTTTTTTTTTTGTTTTTTTCAAACATTATCGATTGCCACAAAGTCACAATTTCACTAACTGAAACATTAGAATTTGGGGAGGGGGGTCCCCTTTGAAGCGGGACATCATTTGTATTGCAATAATCTATATTAACTTCTTCATCGCCAATCAGAAATGTCAAGTTCATTGAAAAAAGAGGAAGCGAGAATAAAAAGCTAAGCTTCTAGAATTATTCACAGCTTCCCAGTTTATGTTAATTGCTACTTTTATTTCTTCTTATAAAATGTCTTTTTAAATATTATATTGTAGACAGAAAAAAAAAATTACTGAAAAAAGCATGTATCCTCTGGTGCCTAGCGTAACATTTTAACTACGATGTTTCTTTTTTTAATAAAAAAACTATTTTTTACATGATATTTTTAAATTATTTTTCCTGTCCATTAAATACTATTTGTAACCAGTTTACAAAATATCTTTGGGGGAAAAAATGTCAGGTATTAATGGGTTAATTCGATTAAACTCGTAAGCCATCCAACTTACCGTCCGAAGGGATCCCAGATATCCTCGATCTGTGCAAATCTGAGGATCAAGCTCACCAGAGAAGGTTATAATGTTTTAGGGCAAGTTTTCTGATTGGGGGGCTTTGCATAAGGACTAGCAGGCTTGGAGTCATCGCCGATTACGTAATCGTAATCCGCGTAATCGATTACGTTTTTTTGTAATTGTAATCATAACTGAAATGGGACACTCGTAAACGTGTAATCGTAATTTTAATCAAGTATTTCTTGTGTAATCGCAATTGTAATCTTTCTTTCAATAATCGTAAATTAGCCTTGTAATCGCGTGTTAATCTGACTTCTTTTTCAAAATATTTTCACATATAATTTAATCTTAGTTTATGCTTTACATTTTAATACTAATCTAATATCTTTAAACGAGCAATTCTTGTATATATATATATATATATATATATATATGTGGGATCCTTGGTTGTCTAGGGGTTTGACTTCTATACTAAATGATGAGATCATCGTCTTTTAAACATTTAATTGACATATAAGCAAAGTTTCACAAGACAAACACAATCATCTAAAACATGAACACCAAGAACTACATCATCGTCGCTTCACGACCTTCTTAGTTCGCCGTCATCTTCCCACTCAC
>JAXGGA010022563.1:0-14780 GCA_038373865.1 Uloborus plumipes
CCGTGAATACTTTAACTTGCCTAGAAAATATTTTCGTACTCTATAGAAACAATTTTGAATATAAAAGTCATTCTCTTTCCATTTAACCCCTAAGCATGCATTTTTGTAACTAAAATGATTTTTTTGCAAAACGATTAGTATTCTCGGCCCTGTGAATGTTTTAATTTGTCTAATTTTAATATTTGTCCTCTATGAAATAAAAGCTATACACATAAAACTCATTATCTTTTACAATTTTTTAACAAAACGATTAGCACTTTCAACCGCATGAACATTTTAACTTGACTAGAAGCTATTTGCGTACTCTAAAAAAAACTTTTAATACAAAATAATTATTTTTCGTTTTAATTCCTACACATGTACTTCAATGGATAAAATCAAATTTTTACTAAATGTTTGGAGTACTTTAAGCTCCGTGAATACTTTAGCTCGTTTAGAATTAATTTTCATTCTCTATGAAAACATTTGTAACTATAAAAGTTATTATAATTTGTTTTCAACTCCTACTCGTCTACTCTTTTACAACTAAAGTATTTTTTCAATTTTTTTTCTAATGCTTAGTAATTTCAGCTCCTTGAAAATTAGCAAAAAGAATTACAGAATCAAATTTCATACTTCTTGAAAAAAAAAAAAGAAGAAGAATCGATGAATATAAAAAATCATTATCGCTTCCACTTTAATTTAAAAAAATGATTGGCAGCTTCAATTCTGTCAACATTCCAACTTGGTCAAAACTAATAATATTCGTATACGATGAAAAAATTAGGAACGTTAAAGTCAGTGTTTTTCCAATTTTTAATCGCACGCATGCATTTTAATAACTTAAATTAATTTTTGCAAAATGTTGTACTTACAGTTTCGTGAATATTTTAACTTATCTAGAATTATTTTTTATAAAATGATTAACAATTTCAGCTTCGTGGACATTTTGACTTGTCTGTATAGAATTAATTTTTACAAAATGATTAATGAGTAAAACCATTTTTTAAGGAAATGATTAGCACTTACAACTGTGTGAACATTTTAACTTATCAAATTTTTTTTTCTTTCGAAATGATTGGCAATTTCAGAAGCGTAAGCAGTAAACTTTTATTGAAATATTTTTTACAAAATGATTAGCACTTTCATCTTTGTGACCATTCTAACTTGACTACAACTAATTTTTGCACGCTGATTGACACTTACAGCTCCATGAACACTTAAACTTATACAGAATTAATGTTTACATTATAGTAATTAACACTTTCAGCTCAGTAAAAAATTTTTACCTGTCCATAAATTTAGACAAAATGATTAGTAATTTCAGCAGTATGAGCATTTAACTTGTATAAAAAATTTTTTACAAAATGATTAGCAACTTCCGTACTGTGAGAATTTAACTTGTATAGAATCAATTTCTGCAAACTGATTTGCACTTACAGCTCCGTAAAAATTTTAATTTGCATAGAATTAATTGTTACAAAATGATAAGTACTTACAGTAGCATGAACATTTTTAATAGAATCATATTTACAAAATAATTAGCAATTTTAGCAGTGTGCGCAATCAAATTTTATACAAATAAGTTTCACCAAATGATTAGCTTTGTGAACATTCTACGGTGACTGTAAATAATCTTTAGAAAATGATAAGCACTTAAAGCTCCATGAACGTTTCAACTTATACATAATTAATTTTCACATTACAATTAGTACTTTTAGCTCCGCAAACATTTTTAACTTGTCTGCGATTATTTTTTATAAAATGATTAGCAATTTCAGCACTGTCAGCATTTAACTTGTATAGAATAAAATTTTATAAACTGATTAGCACTTACAGCTCAGTGAAAATTTTGACTTAAATATAATTTTTACAAAATGATGAGCGCTTTCAAGCTCGTCAAGATTTTAACTATTGGCATATTAATATGGATATTTGATTGACATAACTTCAGGCTAAGCCTTGGAAACAACCTTCCAAGATACTTTTAAGACCTCAATTTCAAGAACCCAGAATTAATTTTTCACAAAATGATTCGACTACTTTCAGCTCCGTAAACACTTTTAACTTGCTCATAACTAAATTTTACAGCATTAGCAAATAGATTAGCAATTTTATTTTCGTTAGCTTTTTACTTGTATAATTAATTTTTACAAAATGATTAGTACTTACAGTTCCGCGAACATTCTAACTTGTATAGAATTAATTGTTATAAAATGATCAGCACTTGCAGCTCCATGAAAATTTTAACTTATTTAAAATTAATTTTTACGAAATATTTAGCACTTTCAGCTTCGTAAACATTCTACTTTGACTACAACTAATTCTCACAAAATGATTGGCACTTACAGCTTCATGAACATCTGAACTTGATATAATTAATTTTACATTATAATTAGCCCTTTCAGTTCCGTAAACATTTTTAACTTGTCTAAATTTTTGCAAATGATTAGCAATTTCACCTTTGAGAGCATATACCTTATTTAGAATTATTTTTTACAAACTGATTAGCACTTACGGCTCCGTGAACACTTTATCTTGTATAGAATGAAGTAGTACAGAATAATTATCACTTACGGCTCCGTAAACACTTTATCTGGTATAGAATGAATTAGTACAAAATGATCATCACTTTCAACTTCGTAGACATTTTAACTTGTCTAGTCTAGAAGTATTTTTTTACAAAATGATAAACACTTTCAGCTTCGTGAACATTCTGCCTTGACTACAATTAATTTGTGGAAAATGATTGGCACTTATTGCTAAATGAGCATTTTAATTTGCATATAATTAATCTGTACAAACTGATTAGCACTTATAGCTTCTAGTACATTTTAACTTAAAAAAATAATTGCTACAAAATGATCAACACTTTCAACTCCGTGAACATTTCAACTTCTCCAGAATTAATTTTTCACGAAACAATTCGATTAAAACATTTTAACATAATCCAGAATCCATCTGCGCTATTGCACCACACGAACACAACGCAGACATTCCCACCCCCATGCAA
This sequence comes from Uloborus plumipes, assembly GCA_038373865.1. Classification (NCBI taxonomy): domain Eukaryota; kingdom Metazoa; phylum Arthropoda; class Arachnida; order Araneae; family Uloboridae; genus Uloborus; species Uloborus plumipes. The sequence continues at coordinate 2,993 of JAXGGA010022563.1, forward strand.
GAAAAAGAGGAAAAAAAATGGAAGCATGCTTCTCCTTACTCAAAACGTAGTGCTTGTATCCATTTTTGGTGTACATCCTCATAGCACCGCACCCGCCATTTCCACCGCCGGACTGGGGTATGGATGGGATCGGGCCGAGCCGCCCGGAATCGCTCACGTGACCGGAAGGAAGTCAGCGAGCCCGGACGGCACGACCCCTTCCGGAAGCTGCGAATGAACCGGAAAACGCTTAAAAAATTATCCCGGGGGAGCGGCACATTTCGAAACACCCATACCTTCTCTCTCTCTTTTTTCTCTTCTTTTAATCAATTTTTAAGTCTTTCGTAACTTTAATTCAACATTTAGGGATTTAAAAATAGAGCTCGAACACTTATTTATTAATTTATTTTTTCGCATTTAGCCCATAATCGATTATTTCTAATGTTAACTAATGTGTCTACTAGTCACGCATAGGAATGGATAGCAAAAGCAGGCTTGGGACTTTTCATTTCAACCCTCTGCATGTTTCTGTGAGATGTGAGCAGAGTTAAATATATCAATTCTCTTCCAAATTTGTCGTTCCCATTTTTCGCATTTCGCTATATATAATCGATTATGTCTATTATTAACCAAAGTCAATGTGTATGCTGGTTAGATTGCGACAGATGTGAGATGCGAGCATAATTAAGTTTTTGGCCAAACTGTGAAATGCAAGCATAGATAAATTTTCCCTTTCTCTCTCTAATCTTCGTTTTACATTTTGCGAAGTTAACCTTTTCATAATAATAGATTGTTTACGGTTTTAAAAAAATTTGGGTGCGATTTAGTAAATGAATGCATAAACGAACGAAATGAACTATTTCACTTTTCCCCGCCTGTACTTGACAAATTACATTGAGCATTTAAAATTAAAACATGCCTAATATAAATAAAATAAGGTTGGCACTGGACATCAGTAGATCTCAATAAATAGTTGAAGTGAAAATTACAAAAATTTTGACATATAATAAGAAATATTTGAAAAAACACAAATATTACAATAAAGGTATAAAATTTTGAAAGTTACTTGTACAATTTTTTTCATTCACCTTTGCAGTTATTTATTTTTTGACAGGAATTTACCATATGTCCAGAAACTAAGTTAAAATATTGCTAGATAGGTGGTGCTGCAAACTTTGAAAATATTTTACCATTTCACTTTGTCCCACTATTTCACTTTGCCCCACATTCCCCTACTTGTTGCTTCTGGTAGCGCGAATGGATGGAGCTCAAACCTGGGACGCGAATATGGTAGAGACAAGCTCCGAGCTCCCTATTCAGCCGCCAGATTAAATTTTTGAGATTCGTTGGTAATTAAATTTTTGGCTTCTCATTCTGATCTTCCACTTAAATTTTTCGTATTGAGGTTATAACAACGAAACGCCAAACCTGGTGTGTGTATTAGTTAGATTGTGTGTGGTGTAAGCGATAGAAAGTTTTTTGGTTCTCTTTCTAATCTTTTACTCGCATGCTTCATATTTTGGCTATAAATTGATTGTGTTGAAAGATTAAAAAACAGCCAATGTATCTACTGATTAGATTGTGGGAGATATACATTGCAAAAAATGAACTGTTGTTTTTACAGTATAATACTGGCAGCCGAGGTTCCAATTTAAAACTGTAAAAAATGCACACTAATAAACTGTAAAACTGGCACTTTTACAGTTTCTTACTGTAAAGTTACCAATTTTACAGTTCATTGCCGTAAAATTTAGCTGAATTGTACTGTAAAAACAACAGTATGATACTGGCAGCAGAGATTCCAGTTTAAAACTGTAAATTGCACGGTAATGAATTGTAAAACTAGCAATTTTGCAGTTAAGTACTATAAAATTAGCAATTTTTACAGTTTATTACTGTAAAATTAGCTGTTTTATACCGTAAAAACAATATTCATTTTTTACAGTGTGCAAGCATAATTAAATTTTCAGCAACGAGAATTTATTCTAAAGGAAGGTTGTCCAATGTCCATTATTTGCAATCGATATTTTTGGGAAGTCACGACGATCTTTCGTGACTTCCAATTGGGTGTTCCTAGCCCTAACGTACTTATTTGAGTGAAGTCGACGTTGATTTCGAGTGGTTTTTGTCATATACCGTCAGATGGAGAGAGTTTATCCTATGCTTTTTATTCGTTAAATTAGCTTCCAGGGGGGAAAAAACCTTAAAAATCAATTACTTAAATTTCAAAAATATAGGAAAAGATAGAGGGATTAGGTCCTACCTTCAAGTGAAAGAAAGCTTAAAGCGATAAGTTCAACCAGAAAAATAATTTTACAAATGCTTCTTCACACGCTTACTTCTAGATCTGAAAAAGTCATCTTTCCCTAGAAAGATTACCTTTTATCATTGAATGGTAGAAGTTGTACTTTTTTTTTTTTTTTCAAAAATAGTGAAGCTATTAAATAAGGTTCTTATCGAATTTGACTTTGGCGATTTTTAAAGTAGAAAAGACAACTGAGTGTTGCACCTAAATTGAATTTGATTTTCTAAAGTTAGAATGAATAGTAGGAAAGTGCCTAGAAGTACTGGAAAAGCTATTCCGAAAGTTTGAAAAGTTACTAGATCAATCAAGAATAAAACTAATAGAAAAAAAACTGAAAATATTTTCTTTTGAACAAAATTTGAAAAATAATAGTTAAGAAAGATAAATATCTTTTTTGAAAAAAAATGTACTTCAGTAATTTTTAAATACCTAACTATTGAGCACAAAATTTTATCTCAGTAATTTTTAAATACCTAACTCTTGAGCACAAAATTTTATCTCGATAAAAATGAAAATCAGTTTCCAAATATCTTTGACATGTTTTTATTGTGTGTGTGTGTGAGAGACCCCTCCTACACTTGTTGGGTTAGAGCATTGCGTTTTTTTTAATGAACTATCAAAACGTTTGCTCTGATAACATATTTTTCAAATTGGGGCAGAATATTAAAATACTATAAATGTTTGCAGTTCACTTTTGGAATGCCCTTCAAAGCGGGTAACGTAGATTAACCCATTTATGCACTTGTAGCCTAAAAACGGGACGCTTGTCCGTTACTGCATACAAAAACCTGTAATGGGTATATCATTTTACTAAAGCTGTTTTTTACAAGTGGAAAAGTTCTTCTTGAGAAAACCAGTTATAGCCACTAGTTGGACATCAGAGTTAATTTATTGACAGCTATTTTCAGACTAATCAGTCAAGCAACGATCCAGCATGCGTAGCCACAGAAAGTAAGTTTTTTTTGCCAGCTTTTTTTCATAAAACTAAATTATTTTAAAATGATTTGCTTAAAATTTGATCACTGATGCCTTCTGTAATGTTACTTTGCAAAAGTAAAGTCAAGTAAGGTCGTATTTTGCTCATATATCTGCAAAATATCCCATAAACAGGACGTTAAATAACTTAACCCTCCGCGTACGGCTCAGTTTTTATACTTTCCGGTCCTGAAATACGGGGCGATTTTTTTAGATTTTCTTTATCTACATATGTTACAATTCACATATTTATTAACTGTTTTAAAATAATCCAAGAATTTTAATAGCTTTTCCGCTTTCAAAATATATATAATACGGCGCCCGCTATTTCAGCGGCCATGGTTTATAAGTTAAAAAATTCACGCGATATTTTTATTATCAGATGAATAGATAAATATAATTTTTAAACAATTTGTCTCAAAAAATATTACAGAAATTTTGGTTATTTCCACCGCTTACACGCGGCAAATCCATATCTTTCATAAATGCTTTTCGCGCGAAAGACAAAAAAAAAAAAAAAACTCACACACAATAATGCGCGGGAAAAAACAAGCAAGAAGGGAAAAAAATCCAGAATCCTCTCGTGCCATCTAGCAGCGAAAATAAGCATAATATGATGTTTTTTTAACCTACATGGGAAAATAGCGCAATCCGTATTGAAATAGGGAGAAAAATTCTTCGCCCGCGATTTTCACGTGGCCCGTGATTTTGGGACGAAACTGATACCCCGCTGAAATCGCGGGAGCCGTACGCGGAGGGTTAATAAATATGTCAGCGGCGATCTATTTTAAGTCTAAAATGTATGCAAACCATTCCAAGTAAGAGTAAAAAATGAAAAAAATTGTTGAAAAAAAAACTTGGACATAAATGGGTTAAGAGAAGAAAACGTCCTTTGAAAGTTTTTTCAAATTGTTTAAATACTTTAGAAGCCAAGCATATTTTAGTAGCTATGCAAATTTCAAGTCCTTGATATGCTCAGCTAGGGATGTCAAAAGAAGCGGTCTTTTCCCATTGAACAAGGTGTTTTATAATGCGAAATGTTTTCCATACTTGCTGGAAATTGAGGCAGCGGGCTTCAATGCTGAAGAATGAGAAGTTCTCTCTCCTCCTAGTATTATAGCTCAATGGCTGGGGCAGAGCAACTTGATTATTTGAGTTAGAAGTAAGAACGCAGGGGTTGTTCTGGTGGCTATAAAACACACAAAAATAGTCCGCAAGGGACCGCAAAAATAGTAACAGTCAAACCTTTTAGACCACGGAATTCCTAGTGCTTCACATTTACTTCAAGGAGCCACTTTCTTGTCAGTGACTAAACGACAAAATGTTCACAATCTGGAAGTCAAATGATAACAATTCGCAGCCATACTTACTTTCTTCCACTGTGGCAGCCACTTATATGGATCACGTTTGTTCTAAATAATTTTAATTCAACTAAGCCGTTGATCCAATTAAACGCCTAATTCAATAAAAAATGGATTTTGTGCTGTTTTTTACGATTTGATTCGTTAAAGTGGTTGATTCAATTAACCATTGATTCAATTAAACAGTGTCCACGTAAAAAAAAGAACCTTGAGGAGGAAACCTGAACTAGGGTTTCGCGGATCACACTCGCTGAATCGCTTGTCTCACTTCACTTCACACTCCAGGGTTCCTTCCACAACTCGTGGTTTAACCGGAATGGTGCTCTAAAGAGCGCTCTGATTTTTTGATCCAGACCACGGGCCGAGCAAACCCCTAGTGCAGTACCCAAAGAGGTGTCGTTTTACGAGGAGGACTTGTGAATACGAGCATTTTTATAGTACCCTAGCCACCATTAATGAAGACTGGATCTTGGATCGGTCAGGATCGAACCCAGGACCCTACGATTACGAGTTCGACGCCTTGCCTATCAGGCTACTAAGATACGAGAATTGCTGATAAATGGAAGTAAAACCAAGAATACAAATTCTTTTCACCACAGAAAATAATCAATATCTACCTGCATTATCAATATTTTGCATCGATGTCTAAAGTGCATGCGTAAAAGTAAAAAAAATATGAAATTTATCATTATTTCCAAACTTGCATGCTTACTTATGCTTACATCATTTATATTACTACCGTGTACTCGATCATTCTGAAATAAGCAATGCCAATCCATTAAACAGCGAATGATTCATACTATTTACTAGACATAATCATCATTAGTTTTCCGAAATACAGGAACCGTTAAGTCATTTTGACAGAACTGGCGTGTTCACGTCGCATTATCGATATTTTGCCATCTGTGTCCATGATAAATACAGATATCAGCGTCTTTAAACGTTTTTCTGTATTTTGTTCTTAGCATGGGTTTTAAGTTTCTATTTTAATACCAATTTAAAGTTAAAAATACATTTCTTTTCGCATCTTTTCATTGGATTTAATATCGCTATTATTTAGCTTTCAGATTTGAATAATAACTTAATATGATGCGCTATGCGAGAAGCTTATTTGAAGAAATTTACATGCTCAAAGCAGAAAGTCATTTTCAGAAAATATTTATTCAACAAGAACACAAAATTGCTTCACGCGGTAAGAAAGCGTTTTTTTTTTTTGTAAAGTTATTTACGACGAAAAAAAATTCAAGTTAGATAACAACAGTATTCTCATGTGCTTAATTCTTTCGTTCTTTCTTTTTTTTTTGCTATTGGTTATAAGCCAAAAGTTTTAATTGCTAGCTTAAACGAATGGCGTCGGTAGTTTGATCGTTTGCTAAAGACTTGCCAGTTTCATGTTATTCTGTTTGGGCAGACTTCTAAGGAAAAAACCAAATACGAAATGCAAAGATATTTTTTAGAAATGATGAGTATAACTCCTTCATGTTCCTAAACGGAATTCTAAGTAAGGTAATTAAAAAGTAAAGATTATCTTCAGTTAAGTTTTAAAAGTACTAAAAAATGAAGTGCGAAAAAAAAATGCTTTCTCAGGAATACCTAAATGTTTCATTGATGTAGGAAAACTGTATACATGTTATGTATCTTTTCTCGATTCTTGATCTTTTTTAACCAATTTTAGTTTATTTTAAAATATTTTACTGCAATTTATTTTTTCCTGCTATTCCACACTGTTATTTAAAGTGATTTTATAAATGAATCGCTTCAAACCATTTTTGAGCAATTACGAATTACTTTTAATCTTCATGTGACTGTTTTTGATGTTCCTTTGATTGTTCTGATTACCATGACAACGGTGATAAGTCTAGCTCGTTATTTGTAACATTTATTTTTAAAAGGCTAATTAAAAACCTATATAAATTAACTTCAAAAGCAAAACTTTATCTAAATGCACAATGTCCAGATTACTAATTCCCATCATTTAAGATTGATAAAAAATAAAACCGCCATACCAAATATGATCTTTAAAATTTGTGTATGGGTGCAAAACAGCTAAATTAACCATATTTTTATTACCACACCCTGATTATCTTTTCTTTTTTTATACGTACGCCTCGTATTACACTATACAGATGCCAAATCTAGAAAAGCACTATTCGTAATTTAAAGGGTGCGAATTTCTTCTCCATTTAAACTCTATTTCATTTGTAGAGACAAAAAAAACTCAACAAGTATACTACACTGCAAGGTTTCTTGACAAAAACATCGTGACGTCAGCGTGACGTTAGCCTATGAAAAACGAGCTAGATAAAACGTCACAGTCTACTTGGCGAATTAGAGGAGATCGCTAACTGCTTGTGAGCTCTTATTGGCTACTCCCGTAGTGACGTTCAGTGTCAACTTAAGCTGCTGTCTAGTATAGAGTCCTATCGCAGTTCGTAACTGTGAAAAATTTTATTTTAATTCAAGACGTCAAAGTTTAAACGAATGCCAAGGCTAAACATTAAATATTTTCTTTTCTTCTCTTTTCTTCTTTCTCTCGTCTCTCTCTCTTTTTTTTTAAGGTTTGTAATTACAATTTGTTGAAGGAAACGATGATGACAGTAATTTTTAAACATTGCAGTGAATATTTGTCATAAATTTTTGATTTTCTTTAGTTTTAACGTTTTCCGATGGATCAACTTTCTCGTACATAAAACTAAATAATTAATAAAATACAATAAATTTATAACCAACAACAAGTTCGTTTCTAGTTTCACAGTCGCCAATTCGGTGACGAATTAAGCTATCGATCTCCAGCTAAACTAATTTCAAAAGTAAGATTTATTACCCTCAGACGCTTAGTTTTCAAATTTAATCAGCAAATTTGGCGATAACCGAAGCACGGAATCTTCAATCCGAATGCATGAATTCTGTAAAACGCGTTTCCCTGCCCGTTCAGTGTCAGTGCAAAGAAAGCGACCTTTCCGCCTGCGCTCAAAATAGATGTTGACAAAAAAAAATAGATGTTGACAAAAAAAAAAAAAAAGATGATGTTTTTGAAGTACAAAACAGCTAATTTTACAGTAGTTTTATAGTATTAATCTGTAAAATGATAATGTTACAGTGGTAAACTGTAAAAGTTTAAACTGTTCAGTTTAAAACTAAAATTCACTGTAATAAACTGAAACTAGCAATTTTACAGTTCATTACTGTAAATTAGCAATTTTACAGTTTACTACTGTAAATTAGCAATTTTAGTTTACTACTGTAAATTAGCAATTTTAGTTTACTACTCTAAATTAGCAATTGATATTTTACAGTAGTAAACTAAAATTGCTAATTTACAGAAGTAAATTGTAAAATTGCTAATTTACAGTAGTAAACTAAAATTGCTAATTCACTGTAGTAAACTGTAAAATTGCCAATTTACAGAAATGAACTGTAAAATTGCTAGTTTCAGTTTATTACAGTGTATTTTAGCTTTAAACTGAAACCTCAGTTGCCAGTATTATACTGTTGTTTTTACAGTATAATACAGCTAATTTTATGGTAAAATTGGAAATTTTACAGTAAACTGCAAAAAAATTGGTACTTTCACAGCAATGAACTGTAAAATAGTTAGTTTTGGTTTATTACTGTGCGTTTACATTTTTAAATTTTAACCTCTGCTGCCAGTATTAGACTGTAAAAACAACAGCTTTTTTTTTTCTTTTTCAGTGTAGTTCTTCAGTATTTAAGAAAGACTAGACTTCAAAATTCAAACAAATACCAGGGACTAGATGCTGGATTCTTTTGAAGCTATTTTTTATTGATCCAAAACGCATTAAGTCTAGTCCATTAACTATTCAGTGTCTCTCTCTCAAAATATAGCATTTTAAAGTAGAGAAGCATCACATGATATTTTCGTCAACTTCAATTTCACTTAATATATAAAACAACTTCGACACTAAATTCCGCTGCTTTTTCTTTGCATAATATCAAAAGAGAAAAAATCAAAGGTTTGCGAAAGAAATATTTCTTGATGAAATTTTTTTCCCTTGAGATAACACCCGAAAATAAGATCATAAAACGACAGCGCTCAGAAATCCCTTCAGAAACAATTCGACGCAACGCAAAAATGGAGAAATACATTTTAAATCGCTTTAGCGACTTACATGGTAATCTTGTTTCGCAAAATGCGATACATTAAGCTCAATTTATTTCTCCGTTAAGTGCTCATCTTGAAGTCTCTGATCCTATTATCGTGTTTAAACGTTTCATATTCTGCAGGGTTTAGAAATTGATTTATTTTTTAATATTTAAGTACGCATTATTTTGAACAGATTTTTAAGGAGAATGCTGAGTTATCAGGGCTCTCAACATATTTTATGAAGGTTTCTAGGCTGAATAAGTACTAAGATTAAATTAAAAATTTAACCCATTAATGCCCAAGTTTTTTTTTAACAATTTTTTTCAATTTTTGTCTGCTGAAAACTCTTACTTGGAATGGTTTACATATATTTTAGGCTTAAAATAGTTCGCCGTTGTCATATTTATTAAGTTATTTAACGTCCTGTTTATGGGATATTTTGCAGATATGTGAGCAAAATACGACCTTACTTGACTTTCTTTTGCAGATATGTGAGCAAAATACGACCTTACTTCACTTTTCTTTTGCAAAGTAACGTAACAGAAGGCATCTCTGATCAATTTTAAGCAATGCATTTTAAAATAGTTCAACTTTATGAAAATCCAAGGTCGCAAAAAAATTACTTTCTGTGGCTACCCATGCTGGATCGTTGTTTGACGGATTTGTCCGAAAATAGCTGTCAATAAAAAAACTCTTGTGTCCAAATAGTGGCTCTAACTGGTTTTCGGAAGAAGAAGGACTAGTTAACTTGTGAAAAACAGCTTTAGTAAAAGGATATACCCATTACAGGTTTTTGTATGCAGTAACTAACAAGCGTCCCGCTTTTAGGCTACTGGGCATAAATGGGTTAAACGTTTAAACAACCCTTGACCCTGATTGACTATCTCATATAAAAAAGAAATTGTCTGGTCATAAAGCATTTTAAATCTAACAATATTGAATTGTTTTCAAGGGGATATGCTGAACACGGAAAAGGAAGAATCTTTACTATACTAGACAACAACTTAAGTTGACACTAACATCACGACGCGTGGAGCCAATAAGAGCTCTCACGCAGTTAGCGAGCTCCTCTAATTCGCCAAATTTTTGACGTTTTATCTTGCTTGTTTTTCATAGGCTGACATCATGGTGACGTCACGACCTCAGTGTCAAGAAACCTTGCAGCGTAGTATAGTAAAATTTTGCTAGTCGCAAAAGCATATTAAAGAAGGAAAATTAAAAATTCTTATACTAAAATTAATTATAAGTATTTTTATAGTTAACAAATAGAAAATGACAATAGATAAACCTTTGGAAATCATTGTGTTTTCTTCCCTCATCAGCCAACAATGACAACGATTTTCAACCATTTTGATTTAAGCCTTAGACGCATTTTTTCCTCTTTCTTTTGGTACTATTGTTTTAAAGTTTCCAGTATATTTTCACGTCGAAAATTGCGAAAAAATATTTTAAAGGCTTTTAATTAATATATCTTTGTTAATTAATTTTATCCGAAGACGCGATCTAGCTAAGAACACTCTCGATCACTTCACCTTTTAAACAAAATATTAAAAAAATCAGCATCGGTCCATCCGTTTGGGCTGTACGGCGCCACAGACAAATACACAGATCGACAGATACACAGACACGTCAAACTTATAACTCCCTTCCTTGTTGCTTGAATGGTTAAAAAATGCAGTGGAACAACTACAACTCAATACCCCAAAGAGACACGAAAATACTATATCAAGTCAAGTGGCTGTCCACTTAACAAGGGTCCATAAGTTTTACTATTGTAGTGTTTTCTGTGTTGCCTTATTTACTAATGTTTACCAGTACTTTCCTTATTGATTATTTACTAATGCTTATCAGTGTTTCTGTATTGCTTAAATTCATTAATGCTTACCATTCACGTAAAAATTAATTCCAGAAAATGATTCTGCCTTTTTTTAGTTGGGGAAAGTGGATCAAAGTAAAATATCGGGGCAAAGTGAAATGGTAAAATATTTTCAGTTTGCAGTGCCATCTATTTAGCGATATTTTAACAAAGTTAATTGACAAACTGTTGTTTTCTGTCAGAAAATAAAAAGCTCCAAACATAAACGAAAAAAATTACACAAGTGATTTTTAAAATTTGATTCTGTAACGCTAAAAATATTTCTTGTTGTTATAAAATGACATTTTTTTTGTAATTATCATTTTAACTATTGAGATCTACTGATGTCCAGCGCAGTCCTCATTTAGTTCATATCAGGCACTTTTCTTAAATTTTAAATGTTCAATGTAATTTGTCAAGTGCAAACAAGGCAAAGTCCTTGGGGCAAAGTGAAATAGTTCATTTCATTTACTTATGCATTCATTTACTAAATCACGTATGTATTTCTTCATTTTAATGTTGAATTTTTGGTGGGGAAATTATCCTTTAATTTAAAAATCCATCATATGTTAGAAGTGCCTAAGCAGAGAGAATTGGAGTTATGCACAATGATCATAACTAGAGATGGAACGAAGCTTCGGCCGAGCCGAAGCTTCGGCCATTTTGCCGAAGCTTCGGTCTGGCCGAAGCATGAGTTGTGATTCGGCCGCTTCGGCCTGAAATTTATGCAGCAAATTTTCTACTACAATTATTATCATTTATTTAACTCAAAATTGTTCCTCATGATAAAGCATAATAGAAATTTATATTCAATTAAAAATATGTACGTATTGAACATTTGAAGCCAGAATGCATTCAATAATTAATAAAATATTTATTAACAATATGTTCGTTTAAATATTACATTTCTTTATATTTGTTCAAAAAAACTTTAGTTTTAAAATAAAAGCTATATAAATATACTGCATTGAGTATTTTTCAATGATTTCTAGCTTTGAAACTTTGAACAATGGTGATGGTTCTTATGTGTACAAGGGCAGATGTGCAACTATTATGCATCCTGGATTACTTTCTTTTAAAATTTTATATTTTTTGAAATTTATAGGTACACAATTTCTGTTTTTTAAAAGAGATGCATTAATCTATCAACATATATTAACTTATTATGTATTTCATTGATCAAGATTCTAAACAACAAAGTCAGGATA
>JAXGGA010022564.1:0-14777 GCA_038373865.1 Uloborus plumipes
AGTTGTTCCTCCATTGCTCGAGTAATCACCATAAAATTCTGAAGTCAACAAGTCCTTAGGAAGAAAAGTCTGAATTCACAGGTAATTCCAAGAAAGTCCTTGAAGATGCCCCACGTTGAGCGCCAAAATTGTAACGAGTCCGTAGCACCTTCAACTTTCTTCAAATGAGCATTCCAATCTTGAGGAAGTAACTATAAATTTATTTACAAGTATTTACACTATTTACAATTTGAGCAGGAAACAATTGCTAAACATCCAGCAATTAGGTAGCAAAACAGTACACTTTACTCTTAACAGTAACTCAGCACCACGTATCAAACGTGAACAGTAATTAAGCAATTACAAAAGCAAAACAACCATTCGCCAAGCGAACGAAAACGAGTCACCAGATCAAATCTGAAAACAACTGACTGCCTAAAAACTGTGTTCAAGGCTATTTATACTCGGAAGGAACATTCTAGCAAAATCCGGAGCATTCTGTTTCATTCATAACATTACGTAATCCAATCAAGAAACTTCTAGTAATAAAAAGAAAAAGAAAAAAAAGAAAACACTCCGAGCGAAAAATGTCTTCACGCTTATTAAATGCAGGGCAAGTGTAAAAACTACAAAACGTTACAGGGCCGGTATACAAGTGATAAAAGTGATATCTTCAGATACTTTTGCAACATGACGTCAGATAAAACCAAAACTAATGAAAATGATGCAAGGCAGGAAAATCAACAACTATTTACAAGATTTGTAACAATATATATATATTCTTATATATTATATTCTAATATAATATATAAGAATATATATATATATCAGTAGCGAGGCCTCAAGTCATCGAACGATTCGCCGATGACCTGAAGGCAAACCTCGTTTTGCACTGGAAGAATTAAAGTTTTTAAAATTTTATTTTCAGATTATTTTTTCGGATCATTTAATATTCCAAATAATTTTATTTTAGTGGTGCCATCTGTTGAGTAAACGATTAGGCGTGACCTTCACTCATCGCTAAAGATATCGCATCGGTTTTGTGTGTGCGCGCGCACGTTTTTTCGCTTGTCAGCTATTTCAGCCAATCAGATTCTTTCACAGCTTCCCTTAAATGTCGTACGAGTCATCGGCGATTACCCGCGGAAATTTTATGTGCAAAGCATTTTGTTTTTACTGCAACTCTCAGTTTTGGCGGATCGTGGGGGTTGGATGGGGAGGGGTAGAGATTTTTTTCTCCTGTTTCGTTTATTCTTTTATATTTTTTTTTCAATTCGGTGCGTCACATTTTTCAAAAAAAGGGGTTGCGGTTAGAAAAATATTGTTATCTTACGATGGCGCCAATATGAGCCTGACGTGTCGAAGACAATATTGTTTGCAACAGTAGTTTTGCATGGGGGAAAACACTGTTACCATTTGTGTTTTGGAACTTCATCGAACTTTCAAAAACGAATATATGTGCGCGTGGTTTTGTTTTTTTACTCTCTCTTTTTAGTTTCAATTAAAATGTTTTTCATAAAAAGTAGTGCTCGTTGCCGTTCGAGCTTTGCATTTCAGCAAGCTTGAACTTTTCAAATTGAAAAAGAAGCATCTGTGAACCAAGATTTTTACAAGGTAAGTTGAAATTTTTAGTTTTAAAACTCATAAAAACAACATGAATGATTTTTATCATTTTAAAGTATACTTCATTTATTGTGTGAGGAGAATTTCCTGCTTCAACGGAAATAAAATTTTCGAAAACTGAAAAATTAAATTTCGGAAACGGCAGCCCAAAATTTTCAGAAATTTCTTATCACAAACACCCCTGAGCGAAACATATGGTCTGGTATATTTCTTTTGGGACCTGAAAGTTAGCGATGACTGACGCTTGAAGTCACGCCTCGCTACTGATATAATATATATATATATATATATATATATATATATTATATATATATATATAATATATATATATATATATATATATATATATCTTTACTAATATATAAAGCTGTAGAGTTTGTTTGTTTGTTTGTTTGTTTGAACGCGCTAATCTCAGGAACTACTGGTTCGATTTGAAAAATTCTTTTTGTGTTGAATAGTCCATTTATCCAGAAAGACTTTAGGCTATAGTTTGAAAAGATTCGATAAGCGATTCGTTTTTTATTCGAATTCAAGGCAATTTTCTCATAAATCGCCGAATACTGGGGTTAAAAATTACTTACACATATTAATGTTATATATCGTTGGAAGCAGAAAAATTTTGTCCGTCCTATGCAGTTTGTTCCGATTCTCTAACTTAAACACAGCACGAGTTATTCAATTTTTAAACTTGCCTTTTGCAAGGCTTCACCCGATTTCTTGCAATACTTGGTTCATTAAAACCATCAATAAAAAATAAACTAATTATTCCACAGTTTTGATTTTTACGCCATTGGATAGAGCGATATTTTTAACCCCAGAATTGATTCGACTTACAGTCGAAGAACCAAGCTTTTATCTCCACTAGAAAAAAAGTTACAAGCGTTTGAACTTTGAGTTCGAAAACCTCTTTCCTGATCAAACTATTAAAGTTTTATTGCGTTGCTATGGCGACATCTTTTAAATTCATTGTTGGTGTCCTTTTCTTCATTTCGTTTCTTAAAAGCATTTCATTTTACGGCGTTTCAACAAGGCAAATAATGCGATCGTCCGTGTTTCACTTGAATTCCTGCATACTTAATGGCTTATATTTTTTTTCTGGTACCATTTTGAAAATGTGTTTCAAATTAAATTGTAATTCATGTTTTTAGCAGGGATTTTTTTTGGCTGCGATCTAAATATTAAAACAACTTTTTTGTTTGGAATTTTGCAATTAATGTTACAGGAAGAGAGCGGTTTGGAAATATTTGTTTTTGGTAGGGAATTGTATTTGTTTATTAGGGAGAGTGTTAAATATGTGCTACTTGACATTGTTTTTATTCCTGAGGAAGCATGTGCAAATAATGCGATTGACTTTTTTTATGCGGGAAAGTTTTTTAGCGAGCCGCTTTAGCGGGGAGTAGTTTTTTGAAACCGGTTTCGCTAAAACTTTCCTCCCTCCTTTAAATGCGAGCCGCCTTGGCGGCGAGTAATTTGTTTTAAGTTTCCTTACTACTTTAAAGGCGAGCCGCCTTGGCGGCGAGTAGTTTGCTGAAACTTTCCTCGCTACTTTAAAGGCGAGCTGCCTTGGCGGTTATATATCATTACTGAAACTTTCCTCGCTACTTTAAAGGCGAGCTGCCTTGGCGGTTATATATCATTATATACCGCCTTGACGGCGAGTAGTTTATTTAAATTTTCATCACTACTTTAAAGCCCGTGCAACGCCGGGCCCCACAGCTAGTATATATATATATATATATATATATATATATATATATATATATATATATATATATATTATATATATATATATATATATATATATATATATATATATATATTATATTATATATATATATATGTATGTATACATATATATATATGTATACATATATATATATATATACCAGGTGTGTAAGTATGAAACCGGAATTTTTCTACAGAAAAAACACGTTTATTGAAATGATATGATACAAGGTACCGTATTCAATGTATTGTCCGGCGCTATCTATACATTTTTGCTATCTTTCTGGCAATTTGTGGATTCCTCACCAAAAGAACTGTTGATCTTTTGAGGCAAACCAGTCATCGAGCCATTTTCGTACAGCTTCATAAGAAGTCAAGCGCTGCTCAGCAATTGCGTGTCCCATCGATGCAAACAAGTAATAATCAGATGGGGCAAGGTCCGGTGAGTAAGCCGCATGCAAAAGAATCTTCCAACGGAACGACTCTATCGTTTCCTGGACCCTTTTTGCTTTGTGTGCTGGTGCGTCGTCATGCAGCAAAATCACCTTGTGTTGTCTTGGTATTCTGGTCGTTTTGCACTCAAAGCTCGATTCAAATTGGTCATTTGTTGTCGGTAGCGTTCAGTATTGATAGTTTCCCCAGGTCTTCGTCCAACAAGGCTTGCAGGTGCAGGTCAGCGTCTTCAAACTTTTTCGGTGATCTTCCACGCTCTTCGTTCCTCACGTCAAAATCGCCACTTCTGAGAACCGCTCGAAACACTGCGTTTTACCGAGAGCATGCTCACCATACGCCTCCACAAGCATTCGATGCGATTCGGCTGCGGTTTTCTTTAGATGAAAACAGAAAACTAGTGATGTCGGCAAATCGTAATTTGTTGGCACAAAACTCGACATGTTTATCTCTAATAAACTAATGCTACTGAATGAAACTCGTGTCATTGTGAGTTGGAAATCTTTGTCTGATATCAATACAACAACAAGACACCGCTGACGTGATGAGTCGGTAACTACATCGACATCTAGCGCCACCTATGGGAAATTCCGGTTTCATACTTACACACCTGATATATATATATATATATATATATTAAACGGCATGATTCGCATAAAAACATACAAAGTTATCAGCTTCATTGAACTGCTAATTAATTTTAACTTTTGCATTTGAACTCTTTACGAAGAAAGCAAAATAAGCAAAATATTGGAAGTTCTAATACTTACGTGAAAGCTTCGGAATGGCCCAGGCTATTCCAGCAATCACGGCGACTCCTCCGAGTAACAGGCAACAGCACTTCATTTTCGCCTGGGGCCTGGCTCTAATACGAACCGAAAAATTAGAAATCAATCCTTTTTACATCTTCAAAAAAAAAAAGAACGTATCTGAAGAAGCAGGGATAAATCTGCGTTTTTTACAAAGTAAAACTTTTAGCTTTCACGAAGAATGAAAATTAGCTACGGGGACGACCCCAAATTGACGGAGTGAGGGGTTGTGAAATTCAGACAGTTTGATAGGGGGGGGAGGGGTAACAAGAAATGTGACATCACAGTTTTGTAAAACAGTATGCATATGAAATACAGTGTGACATGTGGGAAGGGGGAGTGAAATGAAAAGTGACACTTGGTGACAAAAAGAGGAGGTGCCAAATTTAAAAATATATGTTTCATCTAAAACTTTTTATACTGTTCATCTCATTCTTGAAAATCATTTTTACTCATTTGACACGAATTTATGCAGGTGGGTCATTCCAGCGAAAATGGTACAAATCATGTCCGAGACTTTAGAATTTTTTAAAATCAAATTTAATAACTACCACCCATTAAGTGTATTTTTTATTGGTTCTCCATTTAATTTTGTGCCATCAAATATCAATTGATTAGGTATAATCCATTTAGAAAGGACACAAAAAAAAAATTTTTGTCAGAAGAAGGAGAAAATGACGTGTCCCAGCTTCAAATTGCTAGAATTTTAAATATGATTTAAAATCAAACTGAAATGTAACAACAAAATAAATTACATTGCACTGAATAAAAGATGCTTCTGACACTATTTCTGCAGTTTATTACACGAATGAAAAAAATTTTTCCCAAAAAACACTATTATTTGTCCATGTCCCTAGATTTTCTATGTTTCGAGTTGTCCACTCTGTTACAGGCCTTTTGGAAGTTAAATAAACAATTGCATTCAATCTGATATATATATATATTTTTTTTTTTAAACTATAGGTAGTATAACTGCCGTGATTAGCTTGCTACATTGAATTATGTAGTCAACAACCAGGGTGAGCCTAATTCTTTTCTTATGGTAGTGAATTTGAGAGACTGTTGGACGTCCACTCTGTTACAGTCGATTTCATGATGAAAAAAATAGATTTTTTCTTGAAATTGCAGACAGACTGGCAATTTTAGGCTGTTTGTTCCACTTTATGCTTGTTCTGTGATTCTAACTTTTCTTTGTGATTATAATGATGTTTTTAAAGGCTTATTTGTTTACTCTGTTACATGTCCACTCTGTTACACAAAGTGATAAAAATATTTAAAATCATTTTTTAAATGAATCATGTACTAGTTATTTTCACTTCATTATACACAAATAAATGGAAACACAATTAAAAAAAATATGATTAATTGGTGGAAATTATTTAAATTGATAATCTTAAGCAAAGAGTTTCAGACATGATTTGTATCATTTTCGCTGGAATGACCCAGACACTGTACACTCCCGATTATCCGTAGAATTGGGGGGCACAGGTACCGCGGACAACGAAAGTCGCGGATAATCCGAAAAAAGCATAAAATAAGTGGTAAAGAAGATAAAAAATGTCTTTTGCCGAAAAATATTTGCATTACATTTAAAACGTGATATGTACAAACAGTGACGATAGGTACAGCATAAAAAATTGTTTGTATTTGAGGTTTTCAAGCGTATACAATCTATAAAGAAGTGGTACTTACGATAAAGCCCAGGTAAAATGATTTACTGGATGGTATACCGCACTTTTGGGGAAAAAACGTTAAGAAAAAACAAAATTCGTGCATTTTCGAAAAATCAGTAATTGTGTTTGTTTCTATCCCTTCCGCCCAGCAGATAATCGAGAGTTCACTGTAATTACATGGTCAAACTTTTTATACTATACATCTCAACCTTGAAAATATAATTCAATACATTTAAACTTTGGCTAGGTAATTTACTCTGCTTAGTGGGAACAAAGACAGCAATGTGGAGATAAATATTTTTAACATTTTTTTTTTCGTGGGATTTCGTGGACCCTACTAATTAGTTCTCATTTACTACTTCTTACTTTCTTGCTTAGAACTCTGTGCTTTTGTGTTCAAAACATACAAATATTGATTGTTGTTTGTTTTACGAATCGTGAATACAATGCAATTTCCTATCTTCTCCTTCATTTCTCTTTCTTTTTTTTTCTCTCTCTCTTTCTCTTTTTCTTTTTTTGCAATTGGAACCCTATTTCTTTATAGCTTAACAGTACATGGTTAATTTGAGAGTTCAATCAAAAAGAATAAATAAGTATATAAACTGAACATTTCGCACACACACGCGTAAATGCGGGTACTAATACTGCATATGTATGTGTGCGTATGAGCTTAAGTTCACGCGCAATGTTTAATGAAAGAGCGAAAGAAATAAAACAGTGCGTACATTTTTAAAAAACTAAATAAAAAACAATAATGAAGCAAAAAACTTACCTTTTTTTATTCAAATTTATCTGGTCAAGAATCAGTAGTCTTCCAACGAATCCCAAGGATAAGCGAAGTGTTATCGAAAAAGTAATTAGGCTCGAAAGGGGTGTTTCTCGCAGGCTCAATGACCCAGAAGCGTCATTCGGCGATCGGCCGCATCTGCGGAGAAAACGGACACTGGCCACAAGACCGAAAGAATGTTTTTCACCGCTGACAACAACGTGGTTTGTTTTCACAGGCATCGCTCCAGTTCCCAGTCGATCTCTCGGCTCCTGTTTTTTTCCACAAGACTTCTCTCATTTCAAGTAAGGTGGCCCGTCATTTCAGTTTTCCAAGCAGGTCTGTCGTTTAGGGGGGTCAGGGAAAGTTTCAATTGCCCCCCCTTCCCCCCGAGTTTGGGAAATAAATGTACTTACATGTAAGTGGGCGTGGTTTTTGCTATTTTTGGTGGCGGGGGGGATTTACATTGGATCCACACTCCCCACCCCTTCTCTCCTGGAAAAGTTCGAAATGGCGAGTCTTCCCAGGAGGGAGGGGACTAACTTTTTGTGTTCAACACATCTTATTGAGAAAAAACAACAACGTCAAGCGCGGATCCAGAGGGGGCCTTAAGCTACCAAATGTACATAAAACTGCATTTTTTGGGTCTAATATTACGAAAAAATTGCCAAACACCCCCCTTTTCGCTCAAAATTTGCCCTTTGACCCCCCCCCCTTCCAGTAAATGACCCCCTCCTTAACCACTAGCTGGATCCGCCCTTGAACAAGGTACGCACAAAATTGCATAATTGCATTACGTTTGTAAAATCCAGGGGTTCAGTTGACCTCCTCGCGCCCCCTGATCGCCCGAATGACCGGCCTGCAAGTAAGGCTTAAGGCAAGTAACTCCTGCAAGTTCTTAAGATGAGAGCCCGGTCAAGCCAGGGTGATGAGAGATCCTCAAAACATTTGGTGCCCTATCACAAGAGAGAAAGCTACGGAAACTAATACTTTAAGAAGTACATTCTTAAAGTACTACTTTCCAAACAAGAAGTTCTGTCCACAACTGAAGAAGCCTACTTTCCCGTATACCAACACCAACTTTCTAGAATCTGATCAACATTCTTTTAATTAGCTAAGACTACAAAAAATATCAAACATACCTTTTTACACTGCTCGACATTGAAAATGCAACACCAAGAAGGAGTGGTCAGAAATTGATGAAATTTGGTAAGAAGACAGAGACAGCATGGAACAATAAGTGATATTTATTTCAAAATAAATAAGCAAAATTTAGAGCGAGGACGGCGTCGGCTCAGTAAGAAGTAGGACCACCGCTGACAGCGATGCACGAAGAAACACGTCTAGGCATGGAGTCAATAAGCCTGCGGATGGTGTCCTGAGGGATGGCACTCCATTCCCTTTCAACCATTTGCCACAGTTCGTCCTCTGAACGAGGCAGTGACAGGTTCTGCAAACGGCGTCCAATCACGTCCCACACATGTTCGATTGGTGACAAGTCAGGAGAGTATGGTGGCCAGGAAAGCATCTGTACACCTCGTAGAGCATGTTGGCTGATTCGAGCACTGTGAGGCCGGACGTTATCCTGTTGAAAAATTGAATTTGGCAGACCCTGAAGGTAGGGGATTGCCACCGGCCGCAGTACATTATCTACATATCGTTGGGCCGTCATAGTGCCCCGAATACGAACTAGAGGTGATACGGAATTATATGCAATAGCGCCCCAAACCATTATGCCACGTTGTCGCGCTGTGGGGGTGTTCCACAGTTACTTCCGGATTCGATCTTTCTCCACGTCGACGCCACACACGTATGCGATGACTATCGCTGGACAAACAGAAGCGGGATTCTGAGAATACTACGGTTTGCCATTCTGCCATCCACGTCGCTCTGGTCCGGCACCATTCCAAACGTTGGAGTCTGTGCTGTGTGTGAGGTCAATGGCAGTCTTCTTAGCGGGCGCCGTGATTGCAGGCCACGTGCAACCAGTCGATGGGAAATGGTTCTGGTCGACACAGGAACATCCAGGGTACCTTGCACGTGCTGCAGAATCGACGTACAAGTGACATGCGGGTCCGCCACAGCTTGTCGGTGAATCCGTCGATCCAAGCGGTCTGACGTCACTCTGGCTGCACCTGCACCCCTCAATGTGGCTACATTTCCTCTTTCCAACCATCTCCGACACAGCCGATGCACAGTGCTTGCATCCATGTGGGTATCAGCTGCAATTTGACGTATGGACCAACCTCCTCTTCTCAGTCCGATCACCATACCCCTTGTAAAGTCGTCTATATGCTGGAAGTGTCTTCGTTGAGGACGGCGTGGCATTTCTACCTATCACACGTATCCTCCGAGACAAAAACCAAATTTCTCCGTAATTAGTCTGGCAGAAAAACCAACATGAACAAAGCCCACTTTTCAACTTCATTCTCTTATATCTTACTTCACGTGCGTCGGAGAGCTGCGCATTTCATATCATTTGCATAACTCAGTGACGTGCGTCTACGGTAAAATTTGCATGAATTTCTGACCACTCCTTCTTGGTGTTGCATTTTCAATGTCGAGCAGTGTACATTTAAAGCTGATTTCTAAAAACGAAATGTGCCTTTCTTATCTAATAAAATAGATAGGTTAAAAAAAACGAACAAACAAAGCATAAGAACCTTTTCAACAAGCAAATAATTTATTGTCTCTTATAAAAAACTAAGTAAATAAATAAATAAAATAGAATAGAATAAATAAAAATAGAAATCACATAAAAATAAATACATTTTATCAAAACTAAATAAAAAAATAAGTTCACACCTCTTATAAAAATAGATGCTTAAAAAAATATACCAGAGCTGTTCAATAAAGAATGTCTACAAATTAACAAAACGTAATTATGTAAACCAATCCTTCAAATGTTGATGGCATTTTTCAAATTGATCCGTATTGCACAAAATCCACTCGGCCGATTTTTTTTTTTTTTTTTTTTTTTTTTTGTCCTGTCTTCGAAGACATGCTGGAAACCATTTTTGAACATATCTTTGAAAATCACCTCCGAAGCTTCTGCCATTGCCTCAAAAATAGAGAAACGCCACCACTTCGGAGACATTAAGTACTCATTCAAGAGCTAAATTATAGCTATGTGGAAGGCGGGTATAACAAATGAACCTCCACACGCACATTCATAGGCGGCTCATACAGGGGGGCGACTGCCTCCTCCCTTCCAAAAGCATAGGGACCTTGCCCCCTCACCAGGGGAGCCCTGAACTAAAATTTTTGGGAGGGGGGAAATTAAGAATTTGGCGAATGAAGTTCCAATTTTACCGAATGACAAAATACAATCATGCACACATATCAAGCATGCACCCCCTACCCCTCAACTGCTTTCAGTTCCAGCCCCCCTTTCTTGGTTCCAGCCGCCTATGCCGACATCCTTTTCGTCGGGAATGAGCTCTCTCGAAATGCTTTGCGCACAAAAGCGTGTCATACAATGGCAGAAGCTTCGGAAGCGATTTTTAACGATTTGTCCAAAAAAGACTTTCAGCCTGTCTTTAAAGAGCCGTCTTTAAAGACAAAAAAATAAATAAATAAATAAAATAAATAAATAAATAATAAAATTTGACAGGTGAACTTTATGTAATAGCTACCAATTTATAAAAATGCCATCAACATTTGAAGGATTATAGTTTACATAATTACGTTTATTAACTTGTGACCATTCTTTATAGAATAGCCCTAGTTTCTTAAAAAATAAACAGATAAACATGAAACATCCCTCTTAAACAAAGTTTTCATCAGAAAAAACAAGCATCTGCGGAACTCTTTCTTTATGATAAAAAGTAATAAATTCCGAATTCCGATTTCCTTTTATTTCCCTAAAATAAAATTAATTAATTAAAACTTTAGAACGAAAATAAAAACAAGTCATCCCAATAATTATTATTTCAGAGTAGAAATCAGAGTCGGAGTCGGACTGATTTTTAGGGTAAAAGAGGCGGAGTCGAAATCCAAGCTGATAAAATTGTTAGAGTAGTAGTCGGTATTTCTTTTAAAACTTGCATACCAAACTTAAGACCCTCTTACAGTAAAGATATTTTTACTGAATTTATTTATAATATGTTTCCGTGTTTATTTTTTATGTATGAATTTTTGTATGTATGTATATGTTTTTTTTTTTTTTTTTTCGGGCGTTTGGTAGAAATTTACAACCGATCTCAAAAGGCGCTTTCTTTTATTTTACTCATTAATGGTTTTTTGAAAAATTAAAACGAATATGCCGTCAAATGAGGGGACGTGAAAAAGAAACTAAGATTCATATTGCCTGTGTTTAAAAACGCCACAGTTAGTTTTTAAAAACCTAATAGATTCGTTAGATTAAAAAGCAAATTTATTGCGTATTTAAATGCTACAACCGGATGGCTCTGTCTTTTTTAGCATTTTTAAGAAAAGAATTTTGGCTTTAGAACCTATATTAAAGCTGCTGTAGTGAGGTTTTTCTTGGAGAATGTGTTAATTTTTCTCAATGTTGTTTTTGCATGGTATTTTTACAGCAGAGCTCTGAATTTTGAGGGCAAGTACTTCGCACGATTTGTTTCTAAGTTAAACCAATCCTTCGTTGCAAAAACTTTAAATTTGTAAATTTGTCAGAAGCAAACTTTTTCTTCATTCCCCTTCCATTTCAATAATAGCTCCTTCCTTAGAATTATTATAAAATTAGAGTATGCTTTGATTTTTTTTTTTTTTTTTTTTTTTTTTTTTTTTTTTTTTTTGTTCACTGCTTTCATGTCCACATGAAAGCAGTTTTAAGTGTTACCAAACTGGAGAGTGGAATGGTGGCTAGAACGGGTTTACACCTCTTCCATCTTCCATCTTTCTTATAAAGAAGCACACACTTTAGTGTTTATTCTTACTCTATCAGTGTTTCTTTCAGGCATCTCCCCGGTGGGGCAATGCCCTCCCGGAGAAAGTCAACTGCCCCCCCCCCCCTTGGGGAAATCTCAGTTTGCACCAACACACACACAAACGAATAACAAAATAAATAAATCAATAAAGTAAATAATCAATAAACAAACGAGTAAATATCAAATAAGTATAAAAATAAATGACAGCTTTAAAACATGTATCGTACTTGTGGGGGGGGGGGATAAATCAAAGATGGCCTGCAATTGCATCTTAGGACATCAGTGTCGGAAAAATACTGGGAAAATTTTCCAGCCTTATGCTTTTTCCATTGACATCAAAAATTGCCTACAGTTGAGCTTTTTGTTTGAAAGTGGGGGGATTTCAATTTCAGAACACTTCCAGAGAGAGTCCTGAATTGCATTAATATTCATAATGTTTTCAAAAAGAGTCTAGAAATGCGTTTTTAGGACTTCAATTTTTAAAAATTTAAAAATTCTAATTTTTTTCAAAGATAGTTTATAATGCAATTTTGAAAAATTATGGGAGAGGGGAGTCCGTGGACCCCTTCCTTTCCCTTATCGACCAAAAATGACTTACTATTGCGATTCCAGGATTTCAATCGCGAAAATTTTAAAAGATTAAGTCCTAAATCCATCCCTTTCTCTGGTGCCATCAAAATGCACTAAAATTGTTTTTATATTTCGTTTTCAAAAACTTTTCCTGGGTAGAGTTCCAAACTCGAACCCTAACGTTGTCAAAGACGGCTTATATTTTCCTTTCAGGATTTCAATTTCGGAAAAGTTCCAAAGGAGTTTCACTAACCACATTTATCTCCTCTATCTTATCAAACATAGCTTACAATTTCACGTTTAGGACTCAAATTTCGACTTTATTTTCTTGAAGATAGTTTCAAAACCTGTCCCTTTCTCTAACTTCATCACACATACCAACAATTGCGTTTTTAGGCTCTCAGTTTGCAAAAAAAAAAAAAAAAAAAAAATCTGAGGGAGAGTCTGTGATCCCTTCCGCCTAGTTACAGGGGGCCTTATTTTAAATATAATCTCAGATGACCTACAATTGCGTATTCAGAGCTCCAATATCGAAATATATTGAAGGTGGTGTCTTGAACTTCATCCCTTATCGAACGTCATCAACAATCCTATACATTTGTGCATTTAGGGCAGGGGTAGCCAACCATTTTAGGGAAAGTGCCACTATCTGGGGTGAAAAAGCTCAGCGTGCCACATTGTATTTTTGCAACAAATTGAAAATTTTTAAAAAGTTCAAAATAGATTACACAGGCCAACAAAAAAAACCTTTTTGAAAACTTTTTTAATTTTAATAGCTGATCTTGATAGATTTTTATGTGCTGAATCCAAATCTGCTTGTAGTTTTTATGTATCACCCTTAGTTTCCAAGCAAAATGTATTTTATTATATAGTCTAATACCCATTTACAGTATATAGGGAAATCAATGAAACACTGTAGAATCGTAAAAATGGTTTGTATTTACAGTAAAATACTTGGAATAGTAATTTTATGTGATGATACAAGGTTCACTTGTCAACTGGAATTGCTTTATATTTTCTTTCCCTTTTTTCCTTGAAGCTTCTTGTGTAGCTTTTCCTGCGATGAATAGCTTGCTGAACTTCCCGGTGAAGTGACCAACAGTAATCCCCCATCATGTTGTAGCATGTGTTTCAGCAGTGCTGCCAACATCATCTTTGTTCATTAGACCTATTTTTTCATGTTATCTTAACTATGAAAAAGCTGTTAAATTCTAAAAATGTTTCTTTATTTCATGAATGTAACTATAAAATGTGAATAAATGGTGGGTGATACAACTTTTTAAGCATCATATTTGGATTCAGCAACCTAAACAACATAAGAATAAGGTATTTTCATTAAAAAAGTTTTTTCATCGTTGGCCTGTGTTATTCGTTGGCTGACTATGTAATTCTTAGGCAGGAATTCAAGTGAAACACCATTGCAATCGCTTCGAGGCGATCGCAATTGCAATCGCTACTGGAAGTCGAATTACATTAGAAGGGCCGTGGTGGCCCGATCGGTAAGGCATCGGACTCGTGTCCGGAGGGACCCGGGTTCGATCCCAGCCGATCAAAGATCCACCGCCTTGATTAATGGTGGCTGGGAGGCGTTAAAAATGTCGTGGTCACAAAGTCCTCCAAGTGAAACGATACCTCTGGGGGTGCTGAGTCTAGGGTTTGCTCGACCTTAGGTTCTGGTTCAAAATTAAGAACAGAGCGCCCTTCAGGGCCCTATCCCGGTTAAACCACGAAGCTGTGGTAGGTACGGGGGACCCTGGAGGTGTGAAATGAAATGAATTACATTAGAATCGCATCTCGTAGCGATTGTAACTTATCCAAGTTTGGGAATTTGCGATTGTATTGGTGAGTTGCGATCGTCCGTGTTTCACTTGAATTCCTGCCTTACTCAAATAAAACATTTTTTCTCACAAATCTGAGTAATTGAAATTAAAATGATAGTGAAGATTTTAAAAAGTCCGAGTTAAAAAGTTATCGTTAATAAACACTTTTATATACTCTGTCAGTTGGGTTATGCTTAAAATAGAAACAAATAACTTGAAACATTCTATTTTAAAAATTAAGCAGTCTGCGCTCAATGTGGTTTATGAGTCTGTATTTTTTTTTTAGCGAATATTTAATTTTAGGATTAGTTCTTGAGAATTCTAAGAAGTTTAAGGCAGGGATTCAAGTGAAACAGGCAATCGCAAATTACAATCGCGACTGGAAATGAATTACATTAGAACGTTTCTTGATAAAAACATCGTGACGTCAGCGTGACGTTTGCCTATGAAAAACGAGCTAGATAAAACGTCAC
>JAXGGA010022565.1:0-14777 GCA_038373865.1 Uloborus plumipes
ACGCATTGGTCACAGACGATCATGAGTAAGTTTTTTAACTTAAACTTTAAAATAAATAGTTTTAAAAGAAAAACGTATTGACATTTTTCTTACATTAAAATTACGCCTATTTTCCTGCTTTTTGCTATTGCTATATAACAAAGCAGATTATTTTCGGCTTACATAATGACTTTATATATAAAATAAACAAAGCTCAAATGATTAAAATACGTATTAACTAATGTTCATATCTATAAAATATCTGCCCTTAGTTTATCCTTGAACGTTTTTTTAAATTTATGAAGTAGTTTGCTTGTACAGAAATAAAGTGACTTAAAAGTATTGTTTTAATGATTAGCAATATTTTAAGGTGATATAATCAAGGAATGGATATTTACGTTGGCTTAAAAATATTTATTTACCTTGCAAAAATTGAGTTGCGAAATTAGCTATGCATTTTTTGGCTTTAGTCGGAATTTAAACTCATGGAACGAATATAGTCATGTTGTTATCAAAGTCGCTGTATAACATGTTTGAATATTTGGAAAGATAGACTAAATAAATTATAAATACATTAATGACTATTTAGTATCTTAAAGTAATTTAACTACAGAGTTGTCATTCAATTAGCAGATATAATTTAGTCAATTACTGCCCATCGGATTTTTTCATGTCCTTAAATGAAAACTGATTATCTTTAGAAATTATGGTTTACGAGTTTCCCTATACAAGCACAAAAGTCTAAGATATATCTGAGTTTTGCATGCGTTATGCAATTCGTGAAAAAAACGTGTAAAATCAAAGAAATTTCATTTTGAATTCCTTTATGCTTTATTTCGAGATTAAAATATTTGTAGCTAACTGCTTCATCCATTCCATGGGGCGATTATTGTTTGCTTCTTTATTTGTCACGACATTGCACATTCCTGTTTTTCTAATGTAATTAATATTACTATTTTTTTTATTTAGGTTAGTGTTTTTTTTTTTTTCAAAAACTTTCTTTAACAGTGCTCTTCTGGAAAATTGACCTTCGAAATTAAAACTTGTACTGCCGTGCGAAGCACAAAACTCGTATCTGCCCTTTAACCCTCGTGGGTCCCTCCCATTTCAGTTACACTCAAGACCCTTGGGGTCATAAACGACCCCAATGCTTCCTTTAATTAATTTATTATGATTATTGAATGTTACATGCATTATTTAAGTTCACACACTTTTTAATGCTAAAAAAATAAAAAGACACAATCAAAGTAAAATTTAGCTTCTGCATTAAAAATTAAAATTTTAGAGCAAAACTTACAATAACTGTAGATTTATTTACAACTGTTACAGACTTGAAAAAACATGATTTTTTGAAATTGAATTTCAAACACTTATGATATTTTTCGATGCATTTTCTGTCCAGTTCTCTTGGGCAAAAGTTGCAACGTCCTCTTTTTTTGGCATTCTGGGGAAGTGACCCCAGGTGTCTTGTGTGCAAAAAATGCAATTCGGGAAAACTAAAACACAATAATAGCATTATTTTGAATAGAAAACTAGAAGAATAAAAGCCACAAAATGCCATTAAAAACGAATGGTTGATTAATAAGATATATTAAACAGAAATTGCATTGGGGTCACATATGACCCCAAGGAACCCACGAAGGTTAAAAAAACGAGTTATTGCCACCAGGTGGATCTTTGTGACTTATTTTACCTAAATAAAAAAGTATATGGTCATTTGAGAACGGGAAATAATTTTTTTTAATTCTGAAAAAGTTTCATCTGAATCAAATACATGGTGGCGCAAAACTTTGAGTTGTATCCTAGTTTGAGCTCGACTGCAGATACCACTTTTGAGCTTAGCACGGCAGGCAGTGTACCCCTTTTTCGAGTAATTGGTGCTGAATTGAGCAGGTTTACTTTAGTAGACCCTTTGCAAAAGTATTCCAGCTCAAATTCGAGGCACTTACCCTTTCCTATTACCCAAAAAGAGGAGATAACTCGTTAGTCTCACTTACCAGAGGAGCACTATATATCGCACGCCTAGAAGAATACTGGCACAACTCAAAAAGTCGAAACTCTAAATGTTCAGAGATGTACCCAGAGCCATGATTTAAAAGTCAAAAAGAAACGTTTATTTTGAAAGCATTATGAAAGCAAATGAGCCGAAATGATCTAACTTAATGTATGATAGACTGCACCATTACTAATTGCTTTAATATATCAATTTCTTTTCCATGTCTTAAATTTTTCTGTTTTTGAGTTGTGACAGTATTCTTCTAAGCGTGCGATATGTTGTCTGCTTTGTTTTAGTACAATATATTTACTGTAAAGCCGTTAAGGATTTTGCAATTCACTCTGTTTCTTATTTAGATATAGATATTAGTTAATTTTAAACTTGATTCTTCCTTATTTGTCTGTGTTTGCTTTTTTTTTTTTTGCGTAGTTTATTAAGTCTCCGAATGTGATATAACTTTACTGTTTTTACTTTCGTGTGCTGTTCATCGAAAAGGGGATCGTACATTCTACTCAAGTGTACTTTTCATTGTTTTCTTTCTTTAGTTTAGCATTTTTCCTTTCATTTCATTCGTCGATTCTGTTGCGTTGAGACGTTTCTGACGTGCCAAAACATGCATTTAATGTTGTTACTGAGTACTGAGACAGCATATCTCTTACTCTCACAGCTCACATTTTAAAGGATGGGCTCTCTGAACCCCAAGATGAAATTAGGCATCATACCATGCATTGCAAAAAATAAACTGTTGTTTTTACAGTATAATATTGGCAGCAGAAGTTCCAGTTTAAAACTGTAAAATGCACAATTATAAAGTGTAAAAGTTCGAATTTTACAGTTTATTACTGTAAAGCAGCAATTTTACAGTTTATTACCATAATTTTACAGTTTATTACCACAAAAGTATCTGTATTATACTGTAGAAACAACAGTATGATACTGGTAGCAGAGGTTCCAGTTTAAAACTGTAAAATGCACAGTAATAAGCTGTAAAATTCCTAATTTTACAGTTTATTAGTGTAAAATTAGTAATTTTTGCAATTTGTTACTATGAAAGCAGCTGTATTACACTGTAAAAACAACATATTATTTTTTACAGTGTGGCCTCCACAATTGACTAATCGTAAAATTATTCAGTTCCTTTGTTCTCCTGTCAAGGAAGGAGTTCGAAAACGATTTTATTTCAATAATTCAAAACTGTTCAATATTTTAAGAAGGAACGTTTTAGGATTTCCATTTAAGCTGTACGACACATATATTTATCAACAGCTTGATAATTTCAAGCATTTCATAAGTCTAATGACTACACCGTGGCATATTTAGCAGTGTTATGTTGTTTCCCATGTATGTTTCCGTATTTTGTTCAAACCGTGTTCCTCATTAATTTATGAATTTCATGAAGATTAACTTTAAGTATTATGTGATACTATTTTTATTCGTGAATTTGGCTTAAAAATTTACTAATTTTAAAATATATATTCAAATCTGTTAAAAATTATATTGTTTACCAATTTTGAGTTTATGTTCTTTAAAAATAATTTTCTTGAATTATTTTTGCCTGCGTTAGTACTAATTACAAGTGTTTTAAAATTGACGCATCATAATAGCCGTGTGGCGGTTATATTTGTGACCTGCGCCAACTCGTATATTAACCTCATATCTGCTGGGGGGTTGTGCGCTTGGTGAGAAATTAAAGGAATACCGCAAAGTTTGCATAATTTAAGGCGACTGTATTTTGGCGCTAAATTGCAAAATGCCAGAAATTTTGTGTCCTTGGAGATTTTTCGAACCTTAAAGGTCTTCACTGGCTCATGCCAATCACCAATCATTGTCTCTTTCTTTTGAATTGGCAACTTACTTCAACTAAATCAGTCACATGTGAGATTGAAGGTAATATTTCTTAGTTGATCCTAAATATTTTTTAGTAAATGTAAAAAAAAAATTGAAAAAATGCATGAAATAAATTTTAATGGCAGAATTGATGAGGAATGATGTTTCCTAATCATAGGGATAAATTACAATTATATTTAAAAAAACATATACTTCGGGACTGTTTGATACATAATAATAGCTATTTATTTTGCTAAATACAGTGAGAAAAATATGTAAAACATTACGAACTTTTTTTTCTTGTTGCATAATATGTTGTGTATCATTACGCTGCGTATCATATTTGTTTTTATTTAGATTTCAAAATCTATGAATGAACATACTTTCAGATGTTATTATTTTATGGGAGTTATTCATAATTTAATTTCATTTAATTAGGTTCCATGAGTAATATTGATGAAGGATCATACCGCTGTCCAGATGGGTCATCTCCAATCATCAGACATAAAAAAATATCAGGAGTGTTGGGAGCAGCGTCCAGTGTCACTTCTATACAAGTGGCTAACCTTTTACGACTTTTCAAAATACCACAGGTAAGCAATTAACACATTATTTCAAAGTAACGGCTCATTCTTTCCATTGCATATACCATTATTTAAAGTTTGAAATCAATTAAATTAAGCATATCATTACTGAAAGAAAATGTGCAATTGCTTTCAACACAATTAAAAAAAATGTCGCAACAAATATAAAGCAAAAACGCATACAAATTTCATTCAAGCATTGTTTTGAGTAACTAAATTTGTTTTGTCGACTACGCCTATTTTTATTTCCTACTATTTCTAAAGTGCATTGTAACATAAAAAAAACACGAACTGTGTACCAAATTGTGTAAATTCTATTTCTCATAAGCCTCGCGGTAACATGTGTGCTTTTTACAGAAATCAGTACCGTAACTAGGCCAACTTTCATACTTAATTAACGGAACTGCTGTTTTAAATTTTTCCTGCTCTCACATCTGTTTTTCACGTAAAACTTACAATAGTTTTCGAATATTTTTTTCGAACACTTAAATGTGTGAAGAAATATAGATCGAGTTTAAATTAACTCGATATTCAACAAATTTTTCTGAGCCTAAGTAGATGGTAATTCAAATGCTCGTAGTGAGACAGGGCAAAAAGTTTGTGTGTGTGTGTGTGTGTCCTTTTCATACAATGCCTAAGATGAGACAAGAGGTCACTGAGGCAGCTGCCTTTCCCCAAAACTAGCAAAATGAACATAAATCTGATGAATATTGTTTCATGCAGCCTTCCCACATAAAACCATTAACTATATGCTTAAAACCCGAGTTATTGTTCATAACTCAAATATCTCTCGTGCACTACATATAAAGGTTAGTCCGTAACAGTTTCTCAAGTGGATTCATCAATTCAATTTTTCAGAAAAACATATTTGCTTCTTTTTTCTAACTTTCATCCCTTCAGCTCGAGATCATCTAAGGGAAATTAATTTTGGAGAAAACATTTCATTTAAGCTTGTTTATTTGTTTATCAGGGATCTGAACTGCAAACGAATAACCGCTTTATTCACCGTTTACCAAGCGTTGTTAAACCGGCCCTTAACCCGGAGTTACCGCCTACTTCGTATTCACCGTCAACTTTAACTACGCGCTGACAGGATTCCGAAACCACACTTGGTTGGGAAACCAAGCTCTATACTTTGCAGCAGTTTAACTTGTCAGTGACGTCACTACGGGTGGAGCCAATAAGAGCTCACAAGCAGTCAGCGGTCTCTCCTAATTCGCCAAGTAGGCTGGGACGTTTTATCTAGCTCGTTTTTCAT
The DNA here is from genome assembly GCA_038373865.1 of Uloborus plumipes. NCBI lineage: Eukaryota > Metazoa > Arthropoda > Arachnida > Araneae > Uloboridae > Uloborus > Uloborus plumipes. The sequence continues at coordinate 5,645 of JAXGGA010022565.1, forward strand.
AGGCTAACGTCACGCTGTTGGCTCCGCCCGTAGTGACGTCACTGCCAAGTTAAACTGCTGCGAAGTATAGGAGCAAGGCTAAGTGCGTGGTTTGTTCTCTGAGTATGTGCAATACATGTAAACATTAATAACATAAGTCAAAGCAATGGCGGAAATAGGAGTTCTACGATTACGTCGATTTCCACGTTTTCACCCACGATTCCGAGAAACTCTTATTATATTCTTTATTTTTTATGACAAATACTTCGTTAGTAATGGGCTGTGAGCTGTGTTAAATAATTTTCAATAGCAAGAGAGCACTACTTTCAACGCAAACTTTAGTTAACTCCAAATGTAAACAAATAACGTAGCAAATCATATGACTTTTTTTAACCAATAGGATGCTTGGTTTGCTCGCTCAGTTGAGTTAAGGCTTGGTTTCCTAGAATCGTCGCCGACGCCGGGCGCAACGCACGCTGGAATCAGAATCAGTTTGATTGAAGCGTGGCGCAAGGCGACGTCAATCTGCGGCTCAGGCGCATGCGCAGAAGGCGGCGGCGTCTGTAGCCTCGCCAGAGTTCGACGATTTCACTCCTAGGAAACCGGGCCTTTACTTTGAATTTGGGTAACTCCGGCGTTAATTTTGATGGTGAATACAGAATTTTTAACCGCATGGTAGCAATCTCAACCCCGAGTTATTGAACCTCGGTTCAATAACTCGGATTGGTCGGAAGGCCGCTGTAACGAGCCAAAAAAACCAGATCCTGCTAGTTCTGTCGAACGATTTGGCAAATTTGGGGAGAGCATTGCAAAATTGCCGTTTTTTTCAAACTTTGAAAGAAAATAACAATTTTTTTGTCTTTTTTTCTTAGATGTATATAGGTGTGTCTTTGCATTCTCGTATTTAATCATTTGGTTTATTTGGGTTCAAGTTTCATTGGGCAAATTGAAAAACTTCCCCTTTGCAAAATTTCAAGTTGTTCGGGGCCGAGAGAAACTTCTTATGGTTAACGCGTCTGTGGCAGAATTTTTGCAATCAATTTTAAATTAATTTAAGAAATATTTAATATAACTAACCAGTATATTGTGTGAATTATAAGTTTAAAAAAAAAAAAAAAACTTTTTTTTTTGCCTCTCAGACAAAAGCCTCTGACGAGAAATTTTTTGACACGTTCTGTAAAAGTCAGCATTCAGCAAGCTTAAGTTTTAAATCAAGGGACTTTAGGGAAAATAGATAAAGTTATTTGAAATTCCGACGCAATGACAAAAAAAATTGGTTAGATAGTGACATTTTGATCTGAAATCGAAGTAGAAAATAATACTATATTACTTCAGAGAACAGTAAAAACTTGAATTACAAATTATATGCGTATTCTTTCTTCACAAAATATAATAAAATAAATAAAATAGCATTTTCCTATAAAAAAAATATCGAGTTTCATTTTAAACAAAAACGTATGTGTTACACTTGCTTATATTAGGTAGTTATCTCGAAGATTTAATAAAAAACTTCTAAACCGGTCACCCCCTCCGAGCGGCCGAAATTTCAAGGAACGAAGCGGTGTGCAACTTGAGGAGCACTTACTGTATTATTCATTTTTCTCTTCTTCTCATTTATTATATTATTCAGTATATGTGCAGACCCAAAAATCTATAAATTAAAAAAATAGATGGGGGCTTAGGTGGGAGGGGATCAATTTTCAATTCAAATCAGAAATTGAAAAGGTTGCTCATATTTACACCTTCTTTTCTAATCTAAAAAATGGTAGTGCTGCCTGCAAAAATTCAATGTTTAATTCCCGCCAAAATGTTTACCAAACTAAAACTCGACTAGTGCATAAAACAATACTAATTTTGTGGTTTTGTTGATGAAACAAAATAATTTTTAACCAATTTATTCTTAAAATGTTCAAGCTGGAGCATTTTCTTATTAGCTCGTATCTTTTTGAGCTACATATATTTATTATTATATAAATGTAATATAAAAAGGTGGTTCTAATGTAAATCATTAACCCTTTAACTGCCGCTATCGTATATACACTGCTCGACATTGAAAATGCAACACCAAGAAGGAGTGGTCAGAAATTGATGAAATTTGGTTTGAAGACAGAGACAGCATGGAACAATAAGTGATATTTATTTCAAAATAAATAAGCAAAATTTAGAGCGAGGACGGCGTCGGCTCAGTAAGAAGTAGGACCACCGCGGACAGCGATGCACGAAGAAACACGTCTAGGCATGGAGTCAATAAGCCTGCGGATGGTGTCCTGAGGGGTGGCACTCCATTCCCTTTCAACCATTTGCCACAGTTCGTCCTCTGAACGAGGCAGTGACAGGTTCTGCAAACGGCGTCCAATCACGTCCCACACATGTTCGATTGGTGACAAGTCAGGAGAGTATGGTGGCCAGGAAAGCATCTGTACACCTCGTAGAGCATGTTGGCTGATTCGAGCACTGTGAGGCCGGGCGTTATCCAGTTGAAAAATTGCATTTGGCAGATCCTGAAGGTAGGGGATTGCCACCGGCCGCGGTACATTATCTACATATCGTTGGGCCGTCATAGTGCCCCGAATACGAACTAGAGGTGATACGGAATTGTATGCAATAGCGCCCCAAACCATTATGCCACGTTGTCGCGCTGTGGGGCGTTCCACAGTTACTGCCGGATTCGATCTTTCTCCACGTCAACGCCACACACGTATGCGATTAATATCGCTGGACAAACAGAAGCGGGATTCATCTGAGAACACTACGGTTTGCCATTCTGCCATCCACGTTGCTCTGGTCCGGCACCATTCCAAACGTTGGAGCTTGTGCTGTGAGGTCAATGGCAGTCTTCTTAGCGGGCGCCGTGATTGCAGGCCACGTGCAACCAGTCGACGGGAAATGGTTCTGGTCGACATAGGAACATCCAGGGTACCTTGCACGTGCTGCAGAATCGACGTACAAGTGACTTGCGGGTCCGCCACAGCTTATCGGTGAATCCGTCGATCCAAGCGGTCTGACGTCACTCTGGCTGCACCTGCACCCCTCAGTGTGGCTACATTTCCTCTTTCCAACCATCTCCGACACAGCCGATGCACAGCGCTTGCATCTATGTGGGTATTAGCTGCAATTTGACGTATGGACCAACCTCCCCTTCTCAGTCCGATCACCATACCCCTTGTAAAGTCGTCTATATGCTGGAAGTGTCTTTGTTGAGGACGGCGTGACATTTCCTCCTATCACACGTATCCTTCGAGACAAAAACCAAATTTCTCCGATAATTAGTCTGGAAGAAAAACCAACATGAACATAGCCCACTTTTCAACTTCATTCTCTTATATCTTACTGCACGTGCGTCGGGAAGCTGCGCATTTCATATCATTTGCATAACTCAGTGACGTGCGTCTACGGTAAAATTTGCATGAATTTCTAACCACTCCTTCTTGGTGTTGCATTTTCAATGTCGAGCAGTGTATTCGCCTTGCTCTACCGATGCGTTCCCTGCCGCTGGCGTATATATACGCCTGTCGGAAGTACGATCCCTTGCATTGCGCTTCTGTACAGAAAATTGCAAACAGCCTTGTTAGGTCATAAAATGACCTTTTCAATAATTGTAACGGGTTTTCATATTTCTGAGAAGAGGGGTAGGGTATTGGTAAAGCGTAAGTTTCTGATATGGTGAGTCATGCAGTTTCATGTAGTTGTGGTTTTTGCTTCTGTTATTTTTCGTTGAGGTTTGAGTAGGTTGTGCTTTTTTTTTTTTTAGTTCCGTTTTCGTTTATTGTGTGAAATAGATCTTTTTACAAAAATGCCTGACAGTGATGAGAGTGATTTTGATGACTATTTCCGTCATATTCAGGATCACAAAAATCGAAATATGATAATACGTTAGGTGACGAGGATTCTGATTGCGACTATTCTCTGAAAGACACCCGACATTAGATACGACTGGATATGAAAAATTTGAAAATGCATTGTTTGCTCAAAGGCAAAAGTGCTATCAACGCAATGAATGTGATGCTGGTTTATGTGTTCAACATTGTTTTATGAAATTTCACACAGCAGATAAGTTCTAACATATGTTTTATTACACTGTTATTCTAAGCATTCCATTTGGAATTTTGTTTTTTTTCTTTTTTTTTCATTTTCTTTTTTCTGTGAAAGTAAAAATGTTTTATGTCGCAAAATGCACCTCTTTTTTTCCTTCAATACATCGCTTAGCTACGCGGCTGTCTGAAAAACGATGACACTGGGGAGCACATTTCGTCAGTTTTCCTCGACTGGTAAATCCTTGGTTTTCTTGGAGTGAAATCGTCGATCTCTGGCGAGGCGACGGTCGCCGCCTTCTGCGCATGCTCCTGAGCCGCAGATTGACGTCGCTTCACGCCACGCTCCAATCAAACTGGTTCTGATTCCAGCGTGCAATCGCGCCAGCCGTCGGCGACGATTGTCGCGCTCCAGGAAACCAAGGCTTAAAGCGTTAAGCAATTTCAGTAATCAGTTGTTGCGAAGTAGCGTGGCAAAGCCTTCTTTCTTCTCACGCTAATGCGAAGCGTTCAAAGCAAACTTAAAAGGTAATAAACACGCGGTTAGCTGTTGTGTATTAGCTGTCTGCTATAAAGAAAAGGCATTTATAGAGAGAAAAGGGCTGCTTATTGTAATTTTTGAAAATATGCTTTATATTTACTACGTTTATCAATAATTCACTTTTCAGTACAAATAACTCTTATTGTTTTTAATTGTTTAAGTATTGTAATTCATATTTACACAATACAATTTTGACTTTCGCGCGCATTTTTTATATATAAAATTCTAGTTTTCAAATTTTAAAACCGAGGAGAGAGAAAGCTCAGAAATATTATGATTAATATTTATTATCTATCATAACTACTGATTTCGAATTTCCCCACTTCTCCCTTTTATTAAAAAAAAAAAATAGAAACTATTTTGTTTTTATTTCGGTTTAGTTTTGTTTTTAACTGTAAGAGGCGTAGTAGCCAATGTATATTTAATGCTTTTTTTTGGATTTTTGCATAAGATTTTAGTTATAGTCCGGTTTTGCCTTTTTATGGTTCATCCTTGACATAATGATATCAATTAGAATTTTGTTAGAATTATTTACCCATTTGTTATGCTTTTAGCGTTTTTTAAAGTTCAATTAAGTGTGTTTTTTTTTAAATCTGGGTTTCTAAAGTAATTTTAACTTTACTACAAATTTGGACAAACGGCCTATGAAGTTACGATACACATTTGCTCTTAGACTCTATACTCTCCTTTTTACCTTACCCTCAATAATAGGATCCTCTAATTACCCTTAACTATAGGGTTTTTCACTAAATCACTTTCACATAAAAAATTGTTATTCAGGTTTTATTCATATAATTGTCTTTATTAAAGAATGGGTTTACTTATATATTTCTTTACACATTTTTTTTTTTTGTTACCCAGGTCAGTTTTTTCTCTACAAGCCCAGAACTCAGCAATAAAAACAGATTTGAGTACTTCCTTCGCACAGTGCCATCTGATACAAATCAAGCCGATGCAATGGTACAGATAATACAGCGCTTGAATTGGACTTATATATCCATATTATATGAGGAGTCGACGTACGGAATCCAGGCAAGTAATTCTTTTAAAGGAGCTTTTTGTAACTTCAACATAGTAAATGTTTAATGGCTGGGTCAAACATTTGAGTGAACTAAATAAATGCATTGCTTCTTAAGTTTCATGATTAAATAATTTCCCAACATAAGTAGATTTAGATTTGTTTTCCGTTTACCTTGCTGTTTTTGTAGGTTTATGTTGTTTTATGCAATGTAGAAAGTCAAAGCAAAAATAGAACTTAAGGTAGGCATTAATATTATACTCAGTATAACGCATGCATTTGGAAGACGTGCTTGAAATAAATATCAATCAATAAGAATGCAGCAGAAATAGACTTAGATAAAAATTAGTTGATCTTCTTTTTAAAGCTTTGTAAGTGTAGAACTCTTTCCAAATAATTCAAAAGCATTGTGAAACACCAGGTATAACTAAAAGTTAAACTTCTACAGCAGTATTTCAAACTTATAACTTACAGATCCTAAAATCCATTTTAAAGCACTTTAAGAAAAGCGAAGAAAAATATTTTTAAGCATCAATTTTAAATATGCTATGCACACTATGAAATAATATGCTTCAGAACCCTAGTAGCCTAGTATTTCGGACTCAATTTTGGGAGCATGTTGGTACTGTAAAAAAAAATACTTTTCTACAAATCCCACAATGAGAATATGCGGTTTAAAACATGAAAGATACTCCGAATCTAGGTTAACCGGAGCTACAGTTCTGTAGTAACAAAGTAGAAACGAAAAGTGTTGCTCTGGTTTGAGGGTTTTTTTTTCCTTTTAATAAAAAAAAGTATAAGTCTTGCATTGGCTCCCTGCTAGTATAGATTCCAAATACATTGCACTTATTACTAGAATAAGAAGTATATTGCTATTTATTTCAGTATGTATTTAAATTTAAAAAATGACGTTTATTTCCGACGAGCCTTTAGCTATATTTTCCATTTATCTACGTGTAGCTGTGTGAGAACTAAGAAAAATACCAAGAAAGAAAAGTTTTGGCTCTTGCACTATTATTACAACCAAGACGTTTTAAGATTACATCTTATAAACAAAAGTTTTTTTTACGAGTTATTTTTTTTATGAAACCTCCAAATAAAAATAATGCACAGCTGTTTAACTCACTTTACACCTCACAAATAAAAAAACTCTTTAGTTTTGTCTTTCATACGAAAAAGTAAAATAAAATAAAACAATAAGCAAAACGTGCATGAAAGTTCAAAAGCAACAATCACTCATCTCATGAGTTACAGCATTGAGATTTATTTACTACCCCCCCCCCCTCCCACACATAGACCACATCCAATTTCTAACTATCTCATTTCAAACTCAAATTCGAGTTGAGAAATGTTATAAAATATCGATTGACCATTTTCTGAAACATCACTAAGCTCCAGATAATGCATTAACTGAACAGCCCTTTTACCACAGCCTTCGGGAGTACGTGTTGTACGTTCAAGAGCGTACGTTAAAATCAATCTCGGGCATAGAAAGCATCTTCGATTACTTCCAAGTCTCAAGGCAGTCTGCACTTTATTGTAATTTCAACTGAATATATATATACAGGGTGTCCACTCCAATCGTGGACCAATAGCTAATTTCTAAACCGTTAGAGATAAGCATATAGTTTATTTAGGAAAAAATTTCCAAATTACGAAAGAAATTTTGGGTCTATTCAATGTTTTTCAAAAAATCAAATTTTAAAAGAGTTACGAAATTTAAATTTTTATACAGCCCCCCAGTCCTATCAATCATATTTAGTAAAACATTCTTGACTCTGTAACGTTTAAAACTAAAAAAAAATCACTCTTTTACCATAAAAATTGACCGAGTTATGACGTTTTGAAAAATCAAGATTTTGCATTGTTTCATGACGTCATCGAGAGATCGCTTAAGGGAAATCCTTCAAAAATCTTGATTTTTCAAAACGTCATAACTCGGTCAATTTTTGTCGTAGAAGAGTGATTTTTTTTTAGTTTTAAACGTTACAGTGTCAAAAATGTTTTATTAAATATGATTGATAGGACTGGGGCTAACTAAAAAACTAACTATAAACTATATGCTTATCTCTAACGGTTTAGAAATTAGCTATTGGTCCACGATTGGAGTGGACACCCTGTATATATATATATATATATATATATATATATATATATATTCGTGCTGTTTTTGCACTGTGGATTGTGCGCACTTTGCAAATGCAACAAACATCGTTGCTTCAACTTACTCCGCAGTTAAAACAACAGCCGCAATTCGTATTTTTGCCTGTTGCTGAGAAAATCTTTTGGGAAAACCTTTCCCGGAATAGCTAAGAAATACGATTCAAGATGTGCTTTTTCTCTAAAATCTTTGAGGATTTTTCTTGGCTTCAAGTGCACGGGATCCTATGCAGTCATTGAACTCGTATGTTAATGAGTGATTGAGAGTATTTTTAATATCTATTACTTTTCAAACTACTAACATATTTGGAAATAATTTACTACTAATCTGCTTGCATGTCCTATCAGCTTTGAATTCACTTAGTAACTTAACCAATCAGTATTTATAAATTTGATAAGACTTAATTTTGAGTAAAGTGTTTTTTTAACAACGAGTGCACATGACCCCCAGAAAAAGTTTCACGTTTTAAATTGCAAGTTTCTTATTTAAGGGTTAATTTGTAGTTCACTGAAAAAATATTTGCTGGTTAGAAAAGAATGACAAACGTAATTTTCCCAACATATCTTTTCGCCAAGAAATAAGCATCAAAACATTTACACATGAACGAAGACAGTAAGACAACTAAAATAGTGCAAAAATGTATGACAAAAAAAAAAACAAAACTTGATACAATTCCAAATAAAGACACGTTCAAAATGCTATTATTATTGCAAAGAAAAGAAACAAGTGAGAAGAATAAATCACACCACAAAAATTAATACCGTGGTCCTAAAAAATAAACAAACATCCTTTCTAATATCAAATCTAATTAATAAACATTAAAGATATTAGATGCAGAAATAATAACAATAACAACACCAGTAATGTCGCAATTCAAAAGTAAGCAGCATATAAAAACTCAGACTGTCGTAATTGAAAGTAATGTGATGGAAACATTCTGGACGATATTAAATGTGAAGTAATGATTTATTAAATAAAGCATGAAGGTTCAGTTACTGACGGAAATTTCTTTAGCTGAAAGCATACTATTAGTCATGTCATTAAAATAGCTAAAATTTAATTATAAGTTAATATCATACATTGATCAGAAAAGGATCTGTCACTATTGGTTTTGTTATTTACATTCCATGTGTAGTAAAGGTACATTGTATCATTACATATCATTTTAATTAAAATATCTGTATTAAAATTAATTTTTTTTATTGTTATTAACCCGCGATCACTCGCGCTACTTTGCGTCACACGAGCACTCGCGCCGGGCCTCGCAGGCCCGGAGCGTTTTTTTTTTCAGGAAATTGACTTTGTAAAGTAGAAAAATTGTGTTTTGAACACTAAATTTTAATCACAAAGTCTGCAACGTCTTCATTTCATCTTTTCATCTTTATAACTCAAATTGCTACTTT